>LKNJ01001649.1:0-61630 GCA_002120245.1 Maccullochella peelii
TCACTCAAAATATTTTCAAATGTTTGCTTAGGCAAAGTTTGTTAAAAAATCCCGACTAGATAAATGCCAATGACAGGTCTCCCCAAACTAAGCTAGCGCTAACTGCTAACGCTACGTAAGCTGAAGCGGGTCCTATAAATTGTACAATAAATATGACACTTTTAACCAACAACCAATATAAAAAATAAACTTGGCTAGACTAGTTTCTAGAATAGGCATGTAGCTGTGTGTTTTGAGTTTTAACGCCAGTCTTACCTCCAGCTTCTCCGCACCTCCGGGAGTTAATGNAACTGATAACGTCATTACCCATCATCTGCTGCCAGTCAGTGAAGCACGGTCACAATAGTTTTACTTTCATGAAATGTCAAGTCAGCAGGATATATTAAAATCACTCAAAATATTTTCAAATGTTTGCTTAGGCAACGTTTGTTAAAAAATCCCGACTAGATAAATGCCAATGACAGGTGTCCCCAAACTAAGCTAGCGCTAACTGCTAACGTTACGTAAGCTGAAATGGGTCCTATAAATTGTAGAATAAATGTGACACTTTTAACCAACAACCAATGATGATGTCACGCACTCTGGCTTTGAAGATTCCGCCCCACACACACCCATTATAAACTCTGAAAAGGACTGAAAAAAGCATAAACTAAAACAGTGATTTATCAAAAACTGTAAAAGATATCAAAAAGTTGAATACAAGTCTAATAGCTGAACATCTTATGACCTGTTTAAAGTTTAAATAGAGTCTAGCTAAAAGTATGCGGAAGCAGAAGCATTTCAAAGTAGAGCAAGTTAAAGAGGGTTCTCCATTGACTTACATTGTACATTTTTTTTAAAAAAGCTTAATATTTTAAAAAGTATAAAATGTATTAAAAAGTTAAATACAAGCATAAATGTCCTTAAAGAGCTGAACATTTTTATAGTTGAAAGTATGCTGAAGTAGTAAGCCAGCGAAAAACGTGAAGAAGAAGAAGAAGAAGAAGAAGAAGAGGTTAACAATTGTGTGAATGTTGAATCAGCATTCCCACTAATAAAACAAAAACTCTCACCCACTTTCAGTGTTAGTGACAGGTATGTATGAAAAAGATCAAACTTATCAGAAAAATGAACACTTGAACATACACCAACCTGATAAGAACTACTTAAAATGACAGAAACCATCATTGTGAAAATTTTTATTTAAGGTGTACTTGGATTTTTCTCTTTGGCCCATGTCCCACCCACTAACATGGAGGGGGTTTATGACCTACACTGCAGCCAGCCACTACCACAAAAGCTCTGGTGCTCCTTCAGATAAAAGGAAAAGATAACTTCAGGCTTCACTGTTCTGTAGATCTGCAGCAGTGCTAAATGACAAAGTGCAGAGATGGGACAGGGCTGCTTTGCCCTTGCTTTGAAGGAACAGACTCATATCTTATCTGAGATAAAATGGCACAAGCTTGATTCTCTATTTGTCTGAACAGATAATTTCTTAATCTTAAATCTAAAAATTGACACTGAATTAGAAGTGGGGGGAAGAAATGGTCATTACATACAATTAATTTCTTTTAAAAATGCAAATTGTGGCCCAGAAATGTGTAGTCACATTTGCATACAGCAGGTGGCACACATAGTCTGTTGTAGATGTACATTACTTCCTGTGCCACTGCACCAGCACCAATTTACACCTGTGTATTCAGTTACTTCATATTTTAATCAAATCCATCTTGCAGCAATATCCAAATCCAGTACCAGCAGCTTAGAGGTCACATATCTACAACTAACTTATGTTTGGTGTATTTGAGTTCACAGCTATGGGTTTCTAAGCATGCGCGTATCTGTTTACATTTAAAGCAGCTGAGGATGTGACGATAGTATCACTCAGCAAACCTGTTAAACAGGTTTTCTAGTTTCTGTTCCTGTTTTATGACCTCTCCTTCTACATCTCTCTTTGTTTGTTACCTTTCCCAGACCAAGTAAAGTGAATAAAGGAGTGGCTCTTGTGCTGTGAAATCCCCTGTTGTTTTGAAACATTTCCGTAAAAAATGTTAGTCTTTGTTAAAGCAAGTAAGTTAAAATGGGCATTTTTGTGGCAGCATATTAATTGTCTATACACACAGCCAAGTGACAGGAAAAATACTCTATAAGCAGACTGACAGATTTTTGTTTACTTAAATAAGAAATGCTATGTCTAGTCTCCATCCTTAATGAAGAGAGTCAACAAGCCTCACACTGAAGCCATGTAAACGTTTACATTTACTGATCTATCACAAACTCCATTCTAGAAAAACATTGCATTTCAAATCAATGTTGACTTTAGAACAACACACACTGACCCCGTAGAATTGTGTTGCTTTAATTGATGCCCATAGCCCACGCACAAAGATAGAAAGAAGAAGTGGCCAAAGTAGAGTGGCTAGCATGTGCTGATTTTGTGATAAAATTGCTGATGTGTGCCGACGTTGGGAAATAGGACCATGGCTTATCCTGGCGATGGCACCTATGCAGGGTGGGAAATTAACTTTTTAAAATGTGAACTTCTACCAGCCACTGGCAGATAAATGTTCAAATTCACCAGCCACTCAATAGTAAATCATTATTTTGTATCTGAAATCTATCATTTGGCTGGTGACTGGTGCTAATTTCCCACCTTGCACATATGTGTGGGCTTGCATTGAAAACAATGGGTGCATGTTGCACATTAGGGTGACCACACATCCAGTTTTTTCTGGGACTATGCCATATTTCAGTCCAAGGTTGCAGACTGACTTTGAAAAGGGAAAAACTGTTTTCAGCATTCTGACTTAATACCCTTTATTTCAAAACAGGTTTTCTTTGCAGTGGCCTTTATCCATAATGTAAACAGCTAAATTACATGAATCTGGTCACTCTAGGGGTAAATCGGGTACAGTATGGCAATACACTATAGTAAAGGCAGGTGAAAACTTGGTATCTCCAAAATGTCAACTTTTCATGAAACAGTAAAGACTAGGCTACGGTTTTGAGCTTTTTGATTTTATTCAATGGAGTTTGAAGAGGTTTTACAAGCCAAAAGACGTAAAACCAATGTCTTGGGCTTGGTCATGTAAACTTGAAAGTCACCAAAACTGAACATGCAAGGTTTTCACAAGGTTTTGCATAGTCATATTCTTTTCATTGGTGCTGGTCATGCATGGCGAACAAATGCTAACAGCGGTTTGGTTTTTAGACAAACAAATGCAGAGTAGTTTTTTTGAGTTGCACCTGAAGCACTGGTATGAATCAAGGTCAAGTCAACATAAACCAGTAGGATAACACTGCAGACAGCTCTGAAAAGGAGATTGATTGAGCAGTCTTTTCATTAGATGACGGACAAGAGACAAGACTACACTTCCTTATGAGCCATGAGAGCAAAATTAGAGGTCTTAGCCCTGGTACTGGGCTTCATTGGCCTGTTAGGGACCATAACTGTCACTGCCCTGTCCATATGGAGGGTGTCCGTCTTCATTCTCATTGTCATGGAAGAACTCTGGGAGAGCTTGTGGATGAACTGCTACAGACAAGCCAACATCAAGATGCAGTGCAAGGTGTATGACTCACTGCTAATTTTCCCACCAGAGCTGCAGGCAGCCAGGGGGCTCATGTGCGTCTCCATAGTCCTGGTTGCTTATCTCCCCGTTTGTCACAGGATGTGGGACCCAGAACAGCAACTGTTGTGGTGACAATATAAAGAGCAAGAACATCACCCTGGCCTTATGGGGCAGTTTGTATCTGCTTTTTGACTACCCTCATCCCTGTCAGCTGGGTGGGCCATACTGTCATTAGCAACTTCTACAACCCAACAGTGCTGGATGCTGAGAAACGGGAGCTGGGGAAGGCCCTCTTCATTGGCTGGGCCACTTCTGGTATTCTGCTGGTCACCGGGATCACCCTTCTATTCAGCTACAGGAAACGTAGATCAAAGGAGGAGGAGGAGCCCTACACTGACGCCTATCTTATGGCCACGAGGGATGTACAGAAAGAGGAGAGTGTGTACCTGGAGAGGACACCATCCAGCTTTCATAAGCATCAAGAATGTGTAAAGAATTGTACTGTACTGCCTGAAAAGTGCAAATTTCACTTTACCTGTCTAACATTTGAAATATGCTTCCTGAAAACATCACAAGATGATGTCAAGAGTGTGCAAATTCTGTATAAATGTATTTGTTTTCACTACCTATGTACAAATTTTAATCACTGTAACTGTTTAAATGACTAATGTATTGTGTTCTTATTGCACTATAAATTGTTCTCATCTCCATTGTTGTCTGCCCAAATCCTTCACAGTTCAACAAATTGTCCCTGGATATCCTTATCAGCTGCTAATGTGATCCGTGTGTTTAATAATACAACTGATTTTTGCAATTCTATACTAACATGGCATTTTTATTGTGCTTTTATGTGACTGAATTTGTAAACTGTCACTTTAACTGCTCAATTGATCTTAATCCTTTTGATCTGGTAATATCTCATAGCCAACAAATAGTTCGATAAAGGTTTGATTCCATGTTTGCTTGTATGTGTGTCATTTGTATATTTCTATCATGCTTCCCACAAAAACATGAAATACAAACTTTTAACCAACCACATCTACCCGTCAGTTCTACGGTACAGTTATTTTCCTTTCTTTCTTTAAAAACTAAACTCAGGTTGTGCATGCACAGATTATCTACAGACACACTGTTTTTATGTTTATGAGGGCAGGAAGACTTCAGTATGGCAGTGACAAGGTTAGAACTGCTGGCAAACAGACAATACTGTGTTACAATGAAACCAATCCTACTCAAGTTTCTGTGCTCAACACCTTTTTAACCAGTTCAATTTACATATAGAGGAGGAGACAGTTCTGTGATCATCCTAGAGACAACAGATTCGTAACCTACATACATTAGTGCAGCCACCACCTAAATAAATTCACCAACATAAAAGAAAGACGCGTGTGGGTCGTCTTGTTTCACATAATGCTGTGTATCCAATGGTTTTAATGTTATACCAATTATTTTTAGAGAAAAGGCCACACATTTAATTGGTAAATTTTTGCAATTAGATTTTATGTATTTTTCATGTTTACAGTACACTTTTAGCTATCCTGTTTGCTCTCTAAATTATGTTCTATAGTTTACAAAAAAATGGTCTATGTAGTATTGAAAATGTATTGAAATGTCTAAACGTACTTTGATCAACTGTGACATTATAAAATGATTTCATTTGTTTTTGATTAAGTGCTTGTAATCACAAAACCAAATGGTTGATTGTTAAAAGTGGCAGTTTGCATTTAAAACAAGCAACACTCTTTGGTGTGTCCCCATTTATCTGGCTGTAAAGCAGCTTAACCAGTAAGGCTGCATTGCATCATTAGCATTTTTTTGTAGGTGTATAAGTTCCTTGACTTGCCCTTCTCCTCAGATTTGTTTCTTGAACTGTGAGAATACAGCCAAAGGTCTATCTTTGGCTCTCGGCGAGATAGCCGCAATGGCCTCATACATTGCTTACAGTGGCTACGGCAAGCCACCTCAATCTTACGCAGGCTCTTACTACGATGAGAAGCAGGCACAGGCCTATGCAGATTATCAAGAATCTGTACTTGAGGAAAAAAAGAGAACTGAGAAGAAGGATCGTCGGGACGCCATCTGTTGTGAGGTAGTGGCCCTCATCATCGGTTTCATTGGACTAATCGGAGTGTCAGCCGTGACAGGCCTGCCAATGTGGAAGGTAACAGCTTTCATCCAGGAGAACATCATTGTCATGGAAACCCGCTGGGAGGGATTGTGGATGAACTGCTACAGACAAGCTAACATTAGGATGCAATGTAAGGTGTATGATTCCCTGCTGTATCTGCCCCCGGACCTCCAGGCTGCTAGGGGTCTGATGTGCAGCTCCGTGGCCCTGACCACCTTCGCCCTCATCGTTGCAGCAGTGGGGATGAAGTGTACCAAAGTGGTGGACCATCGGGCTCGCACCAAGCATGTTGTTCTTGTGGCTGGAGGCTGTCTGTTCCTCATGAGCTGTATCACTTGCCTAATCCCCGTGTCCTGGACCGCCCATGTCATCATCCAGGATTTCTACAACCCTCTGCTGATCGATGCCCAGCGCAGGGAGCTTGGAGAGGCTCTTTACATCGGTTGGGTGACCGCAGCTCTTCTTTTCACTGCCGGAGTGATCCTGCTGTGCCGTCACGCTCCCCGCGCACAGGACCCAGATGAGAGGATTGCATACAACCCCGAGGGAAATATCTACCAACCTGCATACACATATCAGCCATACACGTACCAGCCAGCGTACACCTACCAGCCTCCCTACTCTGCACCCCCGCCAAGATCTATAGCGTACACACCAAGTCAGTACTAGGGAAATCAAACACAGAGACAATTTTGGACTCTTTTTTTAAAGATTTGGCACATTTGAAGGAGGACAATCAATTGACTAATATGACCAAAGGAAATCACTGGAAACGGCCAAATCTTTCATTACTTTCTCAAAGAGGGCCAAGTGTATTGCAGAGATTGAAATTCATTATGGAACTGATTGTGTTTTGATCATGATGAACTGTGCTGAATTACTGTATACTTTGTTTTTTTCTATGTGGTTAATTTACACTAAATCAGTCATCCAGGCAGATTATTTTTAATCTGTAATAATGCAATAGTTAACTGTTGATATCTTTCTGTTGACATGCTCTTTGAGAACAAATTATGCACTTGGCCTTTTTCAGATAATATACCTTCAGATGATGTGTTCACTGTTTTTGTTGTAAATGTACATACTTTTTCAAAATTCTGGCCTAAATATAAGGTCAATTGTGGTTTCCAATAAAGGGATAAAGTTGAGGGGGAAAAATATTTTTTTTATTTTTTCTCTTGCCTGATTAAGGAAAAACTGATCAAAAAGTAAGGGTGAAATATTGCTTACATGATGGCCAGTGTCTGACTTCCTGCCAAAAGTGAGCATTCAAAATGTCCTACTGAAACTGCTCCTGTTGTGTAAATGGCAAGTTGCTATGTTGCTTCCATTGTTGTCCGTGGGAATGTGCCTAAACTGGTAAAACCAGACCGCTCACACACGTCCACCCACAATGCAAACCTGCCAAGAGATTTCATTTCAAACAAGCCAGAGCTGCAACTGCCAGCTTCGTCCTGAGCACAGAAAGACACAAGAGACCCAAGCAAGAAATCCAATACTGACAGTGACACATGGATACACAATTACCCCCATCCCATCCCACACACACACGCAGTGAACCAAGGAGTTTCTAAATGCTCTTTTTGCTAATGTTTTGTGTCTACAGTCCCATTACAGTTACGCTTTTTAGTCATTCCCTGTAACATATGGGACTCCACAGTGATGAACAAATTTTTTGTCAATGCTTTAGGAGGCCTTGTGGGCCCTGTAAAAGGCAAAGGCCAGACAATAGTCCTCTTAGGCCGCAAAAACCAGACAAATGCAGCACACAGAGAAGTGTTCCAGAGGAAGAAGAAGCAGAGCCTCAGCAGGCCCATTCCACCACAGGAGGTACAGAATCGGGAGAAATAAAAGAACCAGTGCTGGACATTGACTATCAAAACTGCATGTCTCCAATGCCTGAACTGCCATCAACAAAAGAGGAACCAGAACCCAGTGAAAAGAATGAGCAACACCAGGGAAACTACAGTAAATGGGGATGGAGATTAAATAGAAACAGAGATTTAAGTGTTAGAAAGTAAGAATATTGTAACCATGTTCACTGAATCAGTATATGCATAAAACTATAATTTACTGTATGATTGTATTTTGTTAAGTTAAAATGTGGTATCAAATTAAATTGTGTGATTTACTGAATGATTGTATAACAAGTTGGAAATGTTGAATGAAATTTAAGAATGATCAAGTAAACGGTTAATGATTTATGTAGAAATCAAATGTAATGTTTAATCATCTTGTGACCTTATAAAAGTGTGTGTAATGAGTGTTTAAGGATATGAAAAAATGTGTGTAATGAGAGGAAGGATGGTTTCGGTTAAAAGATCAGCAAAAACATTGGTTTATGACCAGACATGTTTATCACATAGCCTTTTGCCTGTGTTACAAAACATGAACACACATCTGTTGCTCCCCTCGGTTGACCTTGAGAACGTCCATATAGGGAAAGTAGAAAGGAACGAAACCCTAGATTTTAGAGAAGTGACAGGAGATCATCGAGTGCCGGGGGACCCTGCGACACTCTGAATGAAGAAATCATCCCAAAGACTGATAACAGATTTAGTTAACACTGCAATATAGCTGAATCCCCTCTAAGTCCAACAGTCCCGAAGGGGACTTAGGCCTTGATCCTAATAGAGGAAAAGGACCAGAAGAAATGGGGGTTCAGCAGTTGCTAGTGGTGCTCCTGTGCACATTCAAAACTCTGCAAGAGTTGCCACCGCCGATTTTGGAGATTTTTGGACTTTTTGCATTCACTCTACCAACCAGCTTCCTCAACATCCAAAGAAGTTGTGAGTAGAACAGCAATAGGGACAACAGGGAAAGGATAGAGTTGTTTGACTGTATTGAATAACTCTATTCGACTGATTTTTTTGACATCTGATTGATATCACTTCACTGCTGTAAGCTTCTGCATTATTAATAAAGTACATTACCTGAAGTTAAAGTAAGAGCCTTTTAGCTTCTTTAAAGTATCACGTAGCCTCTCCTCAGTGACATAGAATTACAGGTTGTGTGTGGCTAAGTCAGGTTCATAGATGAAAGCTCTTGTCGATTGGTCTAGACTCTGAAAGTGACATTTCCCTTGCAGCAAAAGTATACTTGCAGCTTAAATTGCTTCCAGCAACTATAACAACTGTTACAATTAGGAGGGAGCTGTTGTTAACTGAAGGGTTTTCACATAGTATCTTTCACTCAGGCCAGTAGGGGTGCTAGCGCTAGTGAAAAGGCAGCGGGGAAGGCTTCAGGAAGAACTTGATCTACAAGAGAATACAGGCAAGCTAATCTCACCCACTTTAATGTGAGGGCTGGTCTGGACTGTACTGGAGTGCCAGGGTAACAGTAGATATAACTGGTAATACATTAACATAGGGTCTTTCTTTGTAAGCACACAGCTAGTAACGAGCTGGTGAACTTTAAACCCCCCCCTTGTTAATAAACACACACACAAAAAAAAGCTTCCTTGTAAAGTGTGCTCTGAGAATGTAAGTTGAGACTTATGAATAAACAAAGTGGCAGCTCACAGCAGCTCCTGGGGTTGGTGTACAAAGAAAAAAAACCTAGGGGATTCGGTTTCCTAGCAACAGTTCGCAATTCCCAGCCCTCCCATTCAAGTGTCCTGTCCACAGGGAGGAGGCAGTACAGGTGAACATCAACCTGCTCCTCCTCCTCCACTGGGATGCAAAGCCACTCCATAGAGCTAATCTACTGCTTCCTACTATAGTCACACTGTGTCCGCACAGTATTGAACATATGAGCTTGGATGAATAAGAGGACGACAGGATGGCCAACTCTGCACTGGAGATAGTGGGTGTGTTATTGACCGTGATTGGGCTGATTGGGGCGGCAGCAAGCACTGGGATGCCGATGTGGCGAGTCACAGCCTTCATTGGGGAGAACATCATTGTGTTTGAGACCCGCTACGAGGGTCTGTGGATGAATTGCTTTCGGCAGGCTAACATCAGAATGCAGTGTAAGGTGTATGACTCTCTCCTGGCCCTGCCCCCTGACCTACAGGCGGCACGGGGGCTCATGTGCTGTGCTCTGGCGCTCGGTGCCATCGCTCTGCTAATCAGTTTGGTGGGGCTGCAGTGCACATCATGTATCGAAAACAACGATCGAGCTAAGCGACTGGTCCTCACCATTGCAGGATCTATGATCATAATGGCTTGCATCTGTGTCATCATTCCCGTGTCATGGACAGGTCATGTCATCATCACGGACTTCTACAATCCCTTGCTGATCGACGCCCAGCGCAGGGAGCTCGGAGAGGCTCTCTACATCGGCTGGGTGGCCGCCGCTTTCTTTTTCTTTGGAGGATGCATGTTAATTTGTTGCAATATACAGTCTGAAGACAAATATTCAGAGAGGTATGTGTACTCAAGGAACTCTGACTACATGGCCTATCCTCCACAGCCTCAACAGCTGGTGGTACTTCCCCAACCACAACCCCAGTTTCAGCCAGTGCTGTCAAGACATCCATCAACCAACTACAGCTACCACTCCAGATACCCCTCTGTACGCAGCGGGGTGGCTTATCTCTGAACACTTAAACTGACTGAGGTAATGATGATCACAGTTCTGGTCACTATATGCAAGGGAATTTCTTTTTAATATGGGTTTGCTTGGCAGTGCAATCTATGACACATTTCAAATGTCAAGAGTATTTCAGGTTAAAACAAAAGAACACATTTCAGTACATTTACTGTGAATGCAAATGGTTCAGATTCACATGGATGTCTGCTTTAAATCAATCTTTTTATACATTGTTTGAGTACTTGTTAAAGAGCACTAGTTACAGAATCTTGATATCAACCTATATCATAATTATGACCTTGCCTGTGTAAGCCAATACATGATTTCCATTACATTTATGTGTGTTGTAAAATCAAATTTTGTATTCACAGCCTAATTTTTTGTAGCTATATTAGGTTACCAATTTTGTATGTGTATGCTGTTTATAACAATTTGTGCAACCTTTAACCAGTGACTAATGGGTTCGTGTTTACTGTTAAAATGCTGTTTGTTGTAGTTGGCACATATGTCTGAGTTATACAAACAGTTAACTCTTCACAGATATTTCAACCCATTTTCCTTCAACCTTCAACAAGCTGTGCCTGAGCTGTGTTTCAAATTTAGGCTACATCCACAACACAACAAAACCCACACGCACACAAAATGTTTGAGAATCACACATCTGTGTGGCACAAATAACGTCTCACAGGCACCCATCACCCTAATACACACAGCCCTCATACTTTTCTGCTTAGTTTTTACCAGTTTTAACTAGTATTAGACAGATGACCCACAAAGGCAAAACACAGGCAGGCAAGTTAATTCCCCTACGACAGTAAATGCCATATTGGTGACTGATTGCGTGTGTCTATTTAATCAGAAAACAATTGTGAGTCTTGGTTTGAGTTTGGTATGATGCCCTGGAGCTCTTGGGAACTGATGGAACTGAACAAATGGCTGAGTAAACATGAGAAGCAGGTGTAAGCTTGTTAAAGGTGTGGACTCTTCCTGGAAACTTAACCGGGCAGCTTTGTGTTTGTGAAGAAGCCAAACAGAGACAACCTGACAGCATGATCATGTGATCAGAATTTGCAAGTCACTTTGAATGGAGTTACAGAGAGCTTCAGACCAAAAATGTTCTAGTACATTTCCGGGTTGATCCCAGCTCTATATGTTTAAGCAATGGGAGAACATTTCTGACACTGTTCAGTCATGTATATTAGCTCTTAAACTATTACCTCATTTCGCTTTCAATGAGTTTAAAAGCAAGCTGCAATCAAAATTACAACTGTAGAAACTCCTAATACACTGGATTTAATAATATTAAACTATAACAGAAAAAGAAAATCCAGTGTAAGGGTCTCTCACAGCAGCCATTTCATTTCTGTTTCATACCAAAAATATTTGGTGATGTAATGACAATGTTGTCTTTCTATACTGTTGCTTAAGGTTACATCAAAATGAATCTGTTACGTTTTTTCAACAGCCCTAGAGTTATACAAATAGGGAATATTTTAACTTGTGATTTACAAAAACATATTTCTAGTACTCAACAATCAATAAGTATTTGGACTGTGTGCTTTAAGATCCCTCTGTTCCATCACTTTGAAAGTCATCTCTGCTCCCCTGTGGACAACAGAAGTACTGCAAGAGCTTATGTGCTACATTTTATATTTGTTTGCTTCTGAATTTCTATCACATATAATCATGGAGAATAAAAACATGGCAAGTGATAAAAAACTTTCTGAAGTTGTGAGCTGTTTCTGGTATTTCTGGTATAACATGTTGGTGTTTAGAGACCAACATGTAGTGGCTCGAGAATCTGATGGCACAGATATACCACTATAGCCAGAGGAAACATAAACACAAAATAAGCTGAGGTCCTCCTTACCCCCATTGCTCTGAGCCAACCAGGTGACTGCAATGCATCTTTTCCATAACAAACCACCTCTTACAGCATACAAACTGCTTCAGATGAGAAGATCCTCGCTGCCGTGGACACGTCTCTGACTCAGATTCTCAGATGTTGTACTAAAGCATCAGAATTTGCGGTCAACGTGAGCTAACCTAATTTTGAATTTGGACACAGCTGAACTCTTGTACACTGCACAATGGTTCAAGGTGCTTCGGAGATAGCCGCAGTGTGTGTCGGCCTGATTGGGCTGATCGGGGCGGCGGCTACTACAGGGATGCCCATGTGGAAGGTGACAGCTTTCATCGGGGAAAACATAGTTGTGATGGAAACCCGCTGGGAGGGCTTGTGGATGAACTGCTACCGACAGGCCAACATCAGGATGCAATGTAAGGTGTACGACTCCCTGCTGTTCCTGCCCCCGGACTTACAGGCAGCCAGGGGTCTGATGTGCTGTTCTGTGGCCTTGTCAGGGCTGGGGCTCCTTGTGGCTCTGGCAGGAATGCGGTGTATTTCCTGTTTTCAGGGTAATGATTGGGCTAAGACCATTATCCTGATGGTTGCAGGTGGTATGCAGCTCATGGCCTGTATTTGTGTCTTTATCCCCGTGTCGTGGACAGGTCATGTCATCATTATGGATTTTTACAATCCTTTGCTAATTGATGCCCAGAGGAGGGAGCTGGGAGAGGCTCTCTACATCGGTTGGGTGACCGGCGCCTTCCTTTTCGCCTCAGCCATGTTGTTCCTCTGCCGCCGTATGCCATCAAACAAAGGCTCATTCGATCTGTACCACCCAGTCAACTTGCTCAGTTACAAGCCAGCACCCAGAAATCCAACTCTAATGATGTATCATCCCATCTCGAGTATTTCCAGCATCCGATCTACTGCATACCAACCTTCTCTGCAGCTCAACGGCTCTGTTGGACAACAACTTGCGACACTACCGCAAAACATCCCTCAAGTAATGACACATGATGGAGCACTAATCAACCCTCCTTTCGTCTATAACCCGGGTCTGCCTGAAAATGCATCTTTGTTATATCAGGGTAGAATGGCTCACCATTCCTCCATGCAGAGAGCTAATCATGGTGGAAGCCTGTATACAGCAGGCAACTCCTTGTGCATGAGCCAAAACACCATGCCATATTCACTGACTTATACTGGCAATCCCACTGTGTCCTACCAGTCCAATTTTCATCAGGTTCCACACAATCCTGCTTTCATAGGATATAAAACATCAAGACAATCAGAGTCTCATAGTGGGAGCAGTGCTGGTGTATACATATAAAGAAAATATCATGAGTAAGTTTTTGTAGCTGCTGAAACTTTACAGACACAAAGCACTATGCTTTTATAGGTTAAAAGTTAATCTAAACTGCTGCAAATTAGTGGCAAGATGAAGGTAAATTATGCTATCGCTGCTTTTGTAAGTATTATCCTGATGCCCAGACTAAATAGCGTTTTCAACTTTCTTTTATTAATACACTTTTTATAATCTGTATCGTGCCAAAAAAAAAGCTATTTGATCGGCTTAAAAGATAGCTGCTGTTGTTGTTAGTGTAAATAAAGGTGACATTATGTTTTTTTCATAAAGCCTTGGTATGGGGGCTTATTTTCCCAAGATAGAGAGATTTATGAGAAATTATCTGTTTGGAACATCATAGCCTTCTGTTTTGCATCTTTGTAACCATCTGTTCATTATATTTTTAAATTTGTTGTGGTTATCATTTTACGTATTTCAGTGTGTTTTGCTTTTTAATGTCTTTTACTAACACGATATCTTTGCAACCACTCAAATAGGGGGCCTTGCAGTGCTAAATATAATCAAATAACCTACTTACTTATAGTTATTTGTTATAGTTTGTATTAGAAATGATGATTAAAATTAGATTGACAAATGCTTAGTAATTGGCAGGTGCAGTTTGTAGAATGCAGCAGTTCACTCAGCAGCTTTTTTATGTTTCCCTGGGGGGCAGCAGTTTCCAAAGATATGCACTTCATGTAGATTGAGAGTCTGTATCCATGATGGACTGGCAACCTGTTAAGAATGCTTCCCTGCATATTGCCCATGCTTGCTGCTAGGATAGGCTAAAAATGAATAAATGTTATAAATAATAAATGTACCTTGTGGTAGCAGTAAAGATGTCGTTTTAAAGCCTTTTCTCTTCTGTCAAACTATATATTAACATAAAAGAAGTGGGACTACCTAGATGGGCCTTCACAGAGACAAAGATGAGAGCTATTGAACTGGGTTTGAATATATAAATCTGCTTTGGATCAACAACAACAAAATACTTCATGTATTGGGATTATTGCTTGCAGGTCAAAATCCCTGACAATGGTAATACCATGTCCTAGACACTCATTATTCACCACTAGATGACGCCAGAGAACGTGATAAGTGTCCTAAACCCTGGACAGACATACAGTGCAATCTTCCCTACTCACACTGCAGGTGTCAGAGGAGTAATGCCCTCTTTCCACTGCCTTTCATTAGATGAAGCTTTAACTGGAATAACTTCATATTAAAGGGAATTAATGGAAAACATGAAAACCTGGTTTAAACTGCAGGCCACAAAGGCGAATGATCAACATGGCGGAGTGAGTGCATTATATTATATTGCATTCTTATATTGTCCATCTGGTCTTGCAATCACAATAGGGGATGTTTTATTTTGATAAAAATGATTTTTGAGTTTCACTTAAATTGCCATATTCTGTAGGCTACTTGATTTATAGGTTACCCAGCTTTTACTTTTTCATCTCCAGTACAGACTTGAAATTACACAGCTCCTTTTGATAACATATTTTCTCCCAGGAAATTGAGGATATTCTTGCTGTCAGTGTGTAAATTGAGAAATTATTCAACTAATTTTGCTAATTTCTGGGGAATTAAATAATACACACCAATTAATTACACTAATCCCAAGAAGCCCCCGATGCTGAAGATGCAGAAGTGGTTTGGAGCATCATCACCAGTTACTGATCGGTGCAACTGAGCAACCAAAAGAACTTTTTAACTTCCATACCAAACCACTCTGCTGCAAGGAAAAAAGCAAAGTGGGTTAAGGTAATGTGAACACATTTTATTTTACTATGGGACTGTGTCAGATAAACAGCGTGAGGTAGTTAATCTTCAAGGGAGCATCACAGACCAGTTTGAAGATTAGATCTGCGTTTCCATCAGGACTGGAGCGAAGATTTAATCATTCCTCGGTGTACCAAAGCAAAGATGTTGTCGAGGTTGAATGTTGCCAGATTTGAAGTTAATCTTCAGGACGTATCCATGTTTGCGGATTAGGGGCTTGGCTGTGCCCTCAATTGAGCGCCTGCACGGGAGGGACGCTCAGCGCTGTCAAGTCAGCCAAAGACAATGAGGGTGAGACCAGAAACAAGGCTAGCTTGATTTCATAATAAAAACATTCAAATAATGGGTAAATTGGTGCCAGCAGATGCATAAAAATTCATCTAAAACATTTAAATAGAATATGTACATGACTAAATCATAAGCATCATGTGTTTAGTTGAATATGGGAATTTGCTGTATGTAGGGAGAAGTATGGATAATGTAAGATGAAATAATAACTTTTACAATAACAAATAATATATAATAATATTCTTCCAACATTATCTATAAACACTAATATATAGGCCTACATACAATTACAGTGTGATGGTCTGCAGCAAAGTTGTGTTGGATGTTTGGTATTTTGTTTTGTTTGTTTAAAATACAAATATAAATGTTGAAATATATGAACCCTATTCCTCTTAAGTTGATTTTCTGTATTGTTGCCCCACAGTTGCCAATTCATCTTTTATTTTGAAAGCTGTAACCAGAAATGCCATTTTCTATTTGTGCATGCTTGACAGCAGGAGCAGAGCGCACGGTCCTCCTCCTCAGTTGCAGCCTACAATTCAAGTGTGCACCAGAAAAAAAAAACATGATAAGAGGGGATGTCTGGACAGTGAATATGGGGAGCAAAACCTTACTGGCACATGAAGGATTTTAGAATGGGAAAACTGGAGTTCTTATGATCAGCGACAGCTTCAAGTGGAGTGTGTTTTTGTTGTTGTTTTTTTCCTCATCACAATGTGTGAGGGATGGATGTGGGTCGGATGCCAGTTTATTTTCGTTACGGATACAAGGACCGGCAAGTTATCAGCATGAATTACTGAGGGCAGAAAAACTGATATCAATGTTAAATTCGACTCTGGAGGGAGGACCATGGCGAAAAGGAAGGGACTGTTATTTCCACTGCTGTACTTTATGGCAGAGTTTTGGCTCACTTCGCAGCAAGTCCTGAGAATTGGTAAGATTGTCAGATTTGTTTTGTGTCATTCCTATTAACTGTTAAATGTACAGACTGCCACTATACACTCAGCTTTTTTAATATTTCATCATATGATAAAAAGAATTTGACTTTTCGTGGCATTATCAAAATCTCTCACAGTGCCTATGGAGCGTGAGCCACTGCTTCTACCTAAAGATTAACAAATAAACATTATATTTAATTAATATAGACAACCAGGATAATAAATGCAGAGATTATACATTTGGATGTCATGCAAAGATATCCATTCACAGCAATTGTGCAGCTCAGATGCTGTTGGAAGTTAATGGGTGCAGGATGATCTTTAACTCCTGGCACTATCAACCAAAACTAACTAACAAGGGAGTCACAGTGTGTTCAGGGTACTAGTGCATTTGTGGTGCTTTTTAGGTCACATGTTTTATCTGTTGCTTTGTCACTATAACACTCTTACTGTGTCATGAAATCATATTATCAGTATCCTGTAATATCCAGGATACAGCAGTGTGCCTATGTTATTTAATAGCGAGCTATATTGAGTGTCACTAAAAAAAATAATTTTATCCTGTAGAGACTTTTCATATTGTTGTGATGTTTGTGTATCCTTATAAGTTTCATTATTGGATTATTTTGGGGTTTTTTTCACAAGGGAGGTACTGAGGACAGAGTGCTGGGTTGTCCACGTAAAACAACTCTATTGGTTTTCATCAAAATCATGTTAATCCACTTTGGTTGGCTAATGCCAGAGTCTCTCTCTCCATTCCTCCATGTTGACAGCGCAGGTCAGCGGCAGATGAGTGATTAAGTTGGCCTACTGCTGCTGACAGCATGTACTGTTGGCATGATGTCGTCTTTGGCACAGAGGAAAGTGAAATGGATACACAGCTAAAGAATAAAGAGTGGGCAGTCTCAACGAAACTTTGTAATATTTGGATTCTCTTCTACAACAAACTCACACTCATTTAATCTTGATGCATATGTATGCTGTTGGCCAATGACATCTGTGAATGTGGATCTGAGTCCAAAGTTGTCTGTTAAGCCTTTGGGAGTTGACAAGAACTCTGCTTTCAACTTCACTCTGCACTTGTAATCAGACAAACAGAGCTCTTGCTCCGACTATCCCCCTTTGATTTCTGATGTAACTTTGTAACAATGAGCTGGTGTTTGCTAGCAAATTAATGCTGTCTGCTCCTCTCCCATTGGTTATCCACTATTCCTCTCATGGGTTACAAGATTGCATCACAAAAATGACTTTTTTAATTTAGGCCTCAGGACTCTCTGCTCACTTTAATGCCCATGGCATCTCTGTATTTTTCTAAATTTCCTCTACTTCTAAAGACTTTAACAATCAGACTTGTGTCGTTGCATAACTTTAAAGGCTAATAGGCTGGCGCCACCTCCCCGTTCTAACAGTCCCGATCTGTGCTCTATATTGTTAATCTCTCTAAATCATCTATCATTCGCTGAGGCCATCTAATCTTTGTCATTCTCTTCATGACCCGCACACATTATAATCTCTCCCATATGGTGTGTGGCTTGGTTCAATTAACATTTCTCTGTCTTGGCAAGTGTTGGCATCAGATTGTGACTGGCTTCCACTCTTTTCACTGGGGTTGGTAATAATGGTATATCTTCTCCCCCAAGCCCTTAAACAACTAACACTAATCTTCTTTATGCAGAAAGTCTCTTCCCCAAATATGGTACTTAGGCAGCGACCAAATCTCATCATTGGGGAGAGTATAGAAGCAGCAGCTTGTGGCTTGGCGTCCACTCTATTTTTCTGTTTGTTAAGTTCCCGTTTCCTCTTGCTTGCATGCTTTATGTATTGGTGACATCTGATTTGTTAATTTATTATTCGACCCATATGATGTGAAAGGTGTAATTGGCTACTATCGGCCAGAGAAATCATCTTCCTGTTTAACAGTTTTAACAGTCCAGCGGTTTTATAAATTAGGTGGACTTGATACAGATTATAATCCTGATTTTTATTCCATCTGCCTAAATGTTTATGTGGTGGGTCGCAAGCAGCTATCCTATAAACAGAGAAACCTCAGTGCGCCACATCAAACGAAGATAGTAGACTGGTTAGGACCTCCTTATTCATTCACAGTCTGGCATGGGCCCAGGTTGGAGTGGTGCTGGTGGTGTTGTTGAGATGGGGGTGGGGGGTCTCACTGGGAACTGGCCCAGGATGGGGAGAGGGGAGAAAGCAAAACACTACGTCATTGTGTTCCTCTGCCTTAAAAGACTCCCCTTCATGTGATAATTGCACATTTTGTTGCAGAATCACAGATTAGCATCCTTACTTTGAGTTTCTGGATTAAAAAAGGTCCACCCAGCTGCCTAAACCTGAACCCTGTTATATTTCTTGCTCTCTGCACTGAAGGGAGGCACGGAAGTCTATAAAAAGCATAGCCTAAGGGTTTATCAGCATTTGCCTGCAGCACAAGCAGAATCTTTTGTTTTTGTGACCTCCTAGCATGCATCACCCCATAGCACTGTCTGGCCTATTAAAGATGAGATGGAAGCTCAGTGATCCTGAAAATTATATTGGAAAGTAATTAATGGTAGCCATAGCAAGAATTTTCATTCCTCCTTTCTTTATAAATTGCTTTAACCATAAAGCCCTGATAAAAAAAACAGTGAACTCAAATAACAAGCAAGAAGCTTTTCCTTGTAAAAGACGCTGGGCTTCTACAGGTATTCATAGATTGTTTATTTTATTTTTGAAGACTGAATATGGATGGACTAGACAAGCTTGTCTAGTGATTTCTGCTCTAACTGTATACTTTCACCTGCACCTCTAGGCTCAAACTTGTAATTAAGTATATAAGTGCAGCTCTGACTTTCTCGTCCATTTGCTATATATATATATATATATATAGAGAGAGAGAGAGAGAGAGAGAGATAGACAGAAAATTTTACTCTCATTTCACAAATGATTGATCATGTTTTTTTTATTTGCATGCACTCAATGTTAGAGTGGAGGCAGGTGCCTGAAATAAGTGAGGAGATAAAGATTCAAATCTGTCCAAAAAAAGGATTCTTTTAAAAAAAATTTTTTTGTTACTGTTCATTTGAAGTAGAGCTAGAAAAATAAATCGGCCAATATTAGCTTATCACAGATATACTGTATACTGACGGTCGATAAGTAACCAGAAATTTAAGTACAGAAACGCAACAACTGACAAGTTTATGTAAAATGTAGAGCTGCAACGATTAGTCGATTAATTGATTAGTCGATCGAAAGAAAATGAACTGACAACTATTTTGATTATTGATTAATTGTTTCTGTCATTTTTCAAGCAAAAGTGTCAAACATTTGCTTGTTCCAGCTTCGTAATGTAAGGATTTGCTGCTTTTATTTCTAATTTATGATAGTAAATGATGAGTTTTTGGGTTTTGGACTGTTGGTTGGATAAAAGAAGCTATTTGAAGGTGTCACTTTGGGCTCTGGGAAATTGTAACAAGCATTTTTCACAATTTTTTTACATTTTATAGACTAAACGATGAATCGTGAAAATAATCGGCAGATTAATCAATAATGAAGATAATCGTTAGTTGCAGCCCTAGTAACATGTCCCACTCAGTACATATCTTGGTCACAATTCTTTAATTATAATTCATACTTATACAAAAGAATGAAAACGGGCTGAAAAATTGTTAATGGATTTTTCAAACGCAAATATTGATATGGTATTAGCCGGGCTCCAATATGAAACACTGATAATGTTATGACCTGATTATTAGTGGCTGTTTGGATCCTCAGGTGCGATGAAGGCTTTCCACCAAGCAAAGAGATGGATTTGAAATACTGTATTGAGCTGTGATCAAAGCTGGTTGATTTCCAGGTTTCTTGGACAATTCCAGGATTTTAGGCTGCTCAACTTAAAAAAAACCCATCTGCCTGAAAGGCTGAGGAAATCATTAAATGTCGCTCTGGATATCAATGTTGACTCAATCTCATTGGACCACAATTGTTAAAGCCTGGGGTAGTGACAAACTTAATTATGTTCCTGGTGATATGCGCGGAGTGTTTTGTAAGGTCTTTTAATTGAAAATGCATGTAGAGATAAGACTATGATTTCCTGCCTCTGTTTTCAACAACATGAACATATAAGCTAATTTGAAACCAATTTTCCACAAACGAAGTGGAGTATGGTTGCTGCTTCACTGCAGATGTCTGGATGGTGGATGGTGGTCATGAGTATGATAATAACTAAGTGATTATTGCTGAGCTTTAGTACTCTGCTGCACAATAACCAAGCTAACAGATGGATCAGTCATTTCCTGATGCAGTGTATAGGCCTAACCACCTCAGGTATATTAATAATGTGTGTTGTCCAAAGACATTTTTGACAAAAAGCGCAGCTAATTTTAACAGTATAAATATTTTCCAGTGGTGTTTTGCTGATGTGGACCAGCGCTCTTCATGCTGAACTGCAGACAAACTGCCGTCACACTGAATCCCCCGGGTTGCTCTCTGGAAATCAAGAAACTCATTATACTTTAAAGAGAAATTTAAGATCTTATCTTAGGTGGAAATGAGGGGAGAGATCAATGTTTTTTTTCCTTTCACTGTGGGATATGCCTTTCCACCAAGCTTCAAAGAGGAAATGAATAAGTGAACAGTGCAATAAAATAGATATATTTGTCTTTTGCTGACAATAAACATTGTGTGAGTAAACAGTTTATATAGCTCATTTCAAATATAAAACCTTCCAGCCATATACATGTGTTTGTACGCAGTGGCCTAGCCAGATGTGAGCGGATGTTGCCACTGTCTGACAGCTGCTTTTATTTATGACTTAAGCTTACGGACCTATTGTAGGATTGCCAATGAGGTTACAGTCATTTCTTGTTGGAAGAGGGAATGCATTGAATAAACTGGGCTGTAATGGAATAGCAATATATAATTAAAAGCCGCTTATAAATGCTGAATTTATATGCTAACTTTATTTTATTTTAGGAAGTGGTATAGAGCGTCTCAAATTATGCTTGTTTCATTATTCATTGTCTGTTAATTTGCCACGTAATACACATTGCTAATGCATGCAGTACATGTTTTGGCTGCATTTTGAGCTCTTGCATTGGAATTGATACATATTATTATTATTATGTGTGTGATTAGAGGTCAACTACAAAAATGTAAATCAGAAAATCTAAATAGCAGCAGCTATTTTTGCCTTTTGCACAAACTGGACTGCCTATCTTCACAGCACTGTTAAAGTATGAGGAAAACAAAATCACTGATTGGAAATGATGCTGTGATGCTGTCATTTTTCATTTGCTGTTAAATCCTAAATAGGGCCTGTGACATTTGCTGCAGCCACTGCACTTGGAGCAAGCAAACATCAAGACCGGCTGACCAAAACTCATGTTTATTTCCCCTTTTATATTGAATATACCTCGGAGGAAAAAGTCACATCAAAGACGCTGAGATGGAATAAATTTTCTTTATTGTATTTTGGCCTGAGAATTTCATATTCCAGTGGATAGAATTAAGGATTTTAACAGGTCCTAGCAGCTGCTCACTTGGGCTTGGTAACCATAATTAGGATTGGCACTTTCAAGCATGCTTTTAGTGACCAGGGAGTCCAGACAAGGCTCTCTCAGTTTGGGGTTTGAGGCTATGCTAGACCAAAGAAAAAGGTCATTCACAATCAAGGTCTCAAGGGGAGCTTTTTAAAGGGCCTTTCTCCTTCCAAATCAATCACAATTTCACAGGCAATTCTTCAAAGTCTGTTAGAGAGTGCAATGACCTATTGCCATCTGTAGCCTCAGTGTTGAAGTAAGGTCATTTGCAAACTATTGCAGCATCAAAATGGCATTTGCGTTCATGGTTAATGTAACTACTGATTAACAGTTTTGAAAATACCAGAGCGTTTAAAGTGCCTTCTTTTAGTGTTTGTTTTGTGTGTAGGAAAAATCATGTGCATGTGGCAAACTTGAAAACAGTTAATTTCACATTTGTTTTGGGATGAAGAAACTGACTTTCCCCTAACTGTTCAGAACTGGCCTTGTTTCTGTGTGCACTCGTGAATGTCAATGTAGTGAGAACAAACATTTAACCCTGAATGTATTATTTCAGAAATCCTATCACTGAAGGCCCAGATGTTTTAAATGATTTACATTTGAAAGGCTTGGGTGGAATCGACGTGCAGGGGCATTTTCAGCAGGGATAAGGACACTGAATCTAACACGAGTCTGCCCGTCCTATATGCAGGTGGTGACAATCCAGCATTTTCTGGCCTTAATTCTAATCTTTTTCATGCTGCGCTTTATGTAACTGAAACTAAGACATCATATGTGGCGCTCGTGCATGGCTGGAGCAATATACATCCATATTGCCAGCCATGGCTTGCTAGACCTGACATCGTTCTGGAGCAGCGCGGTGGATTAAGAGTTGGATGGTTTTCAGAATGATCTTCTCAACTGTGAAACAACCCCCTCCCTGTGGCCCTGGCACACACAGCCAGCTGAAAAGGGGTTGTGTTTAAAGGAAATGTATCTTGAAATTACATTTTGGTCAATTATGGTCTGAGCTCATTCATATATTTGTGTATATTGTGTTTGTCACTGCTTCCTCGATAAAGGTCGACACTTTAGATTAGTATTTGGTGCCTTTTCAATTAATCTGATATTTGGTATTATTTTCTGAGAATCTGAAACAATTAGTCTGAAATGATCAGCTAAAATGATTAGTTGATTAATTGATTAGTCAATTGACAGAAAAACAATTGACGAGTTTGATAATCAATTAACTGCTGGAATTTTATCAAGCTAAATTTTAAAAATGCAGAACACTGTAATCTCATTATTTTTGGATTTGGAAATGTTAGTCAGATAAAACAAGTGATCTGGAGACGTTACCTATAGGGCTCTTGTGATTCACAAAAACAAATTACCAATTAATTGATCATGACAATTATTATTAGTTGCAGCCCTAAATGTAATACACACAAGAATATCACATTTCCAAAATCCAAATCTGAAGTTGGTATTTAAAATAATTACTGCAGAGACATGATGAAGAAATCCCTTTTGCATGGCTGATGATTATGTTTTAGTAAATTAAAAATATTTAGTCATACAATATATAATATGCAGTTTCTACACAAAAAGAGTGGACGATGTTAATCCACTGCAGCATCATTTAGTCTCTGAGTCTTCCTACTCTTCCAGTGCAATATGGAGGGACAACAAAGCAGTTTCTCTATAAACAGTGACACCTTGGAGGTTAGCTTTGCATTTTCATTCTGGTTTTAAAAAGGTGCTGGTTTCATAAACATCCAGGCAACTAATCAGCTAAAAAAAAACATGTAGAGAAGAAAACATAGTAGGTAGGTAATTCATAGCAAGAATGCTTTGGCAGCCTGAGCAGAAACACTTAGCCTTTAACCTCTTTACAGTAAATTTTATTATGTTTTAGGGTCGGACTATATGATAGTAAAAATCACTAGCTGGTGGGTACACATTTAAGTCTGATTTCATCAAAGGTGACTGTTGTCTAGAGAAGTTAATTAGAAAAGATTGGAAGTATGACTGTGTGTGGTGAATGGGTGCAGCTGTTTATCTGCTGAACTGGTTACTGTTAAAGGAGAGCAAAAAGATGAAATGGGATGCTTTTAAATGTCTGCCATGATAACACATTACTGGATAACTCCCTACTTGTATTAGCTGTGAAGCTGGCCTATAATGAACTGAAAGTGTGGCATGTCTTTCTAACCAAATCATCCCATACGCTATTGTGTCAGCTTGTGAAATTTAAGCCATGTAAATAGGGTGAAGTCAGTAAAGGTCAAGCTTTTCTCTGAATGAGATTAAATCCTGTCATCTCCACCAGGTCCCTTAGTAGCATATTATGTGGTAGAAGTACAAAGAAAATTGGGCCACATTATGCAGCTGACAGAATGTGTGTCATGGAAACACTATAATGGAGGTGAATAACTATGCTGCGTGAAGTCGCTCGATCAATAACTTCTCTGCTATTACCTCAGTGTGATCTGGTCATGGATGTATAAAGAAAACTTGATACAGCGTCATTCCTATGAAAGTTGCTCAGTGGTGCATGAAGCCAAAAAAGTTTTAAAATTACCCGGATCTTCCGCACAACTTCCACATTGTGCGGCACATAAAGCAAGCGCACTAGAGTTTCCCCAAGTGCTTGGTCTCTGGCTCACTCACATGAATGGAAGTGACTCTATAACTCTGGATTCAGCTATTAATGCATTATACAACTTTTAGGACATGAATGATTTTAATAATGGGCCACTGTGCATCATGTGACAGACCTGGAAGTTGTAATTACACGGTTTGGCCACTATTTCAAATTGTTTTCAAAGCCTGGTGCAGTTCCTGGGCACTTGGATCTGGCTAATACTCTATTTCTTCTCTTCCTACAGGGGGCATCTTTGAGACGCTTGAGAATGAGCCCATTAGTGTTGAAGAACTGGCCTTTAAATTTGCTGTAACCAACATAAACAGGAACCGGACCTTAATGCCAAACACCACATTGACCTATGACATCCAGAGAATAAACCTGTTTGACAGTTTTGAGGCCTCAAGAAGAGGTAAGGATGATCTTGTTTCAACCTGAAAGCTTTTCATGTTGAAGAATAAATAAAAAGAGATTGAGTGTCTCTCCTGTTGGTCATTTGTTGTTTTCTCTCTCCACTTTCGGTTTCCTTACTTCAGCCTGCGACCAGTTGGCTTTGGGTGTTGGGGCCGTATTTGGCCCCTCTCACAGCTCATCCGTCAGTGCGGTCCAGTCTATTTGTAATGCCCTGGAAGTCCCTCACATCCAGACCCGCTGGAAACACCCCTCAGTGGACAACAAAGACAGCTTCTACATTAACCTCTATCCTGAATACACCTCCATAAGCCGAGCTGTGTTGGACATAGTGCAGTACTACAAGTGGAAGACGGTCACTGTTGTCTATGAGGATGCAACTGGTGAGTAAAGATGACATTTGATAACAGGAAACATATGGTGTTAATCCCAGAGGGAAAATCAGTTATCAAGACAGCAGTAAAGCAGCAGCAGTAATTAAACCATTGCAGGAAGCACACAAACTTTAGTGTGAAATTATAACCACATGAAGGTGTGGAACCTGAACACTACACCTAAAAGTGCTGTTAAAATGTTTGCTGGTGGACCTCCATTGTTTTTTAAAAAGTTAAGCTAAGTGATGCGGAATGGTTGCAGTATATAGTTTGTTCATTGGATACTGAGGAATCAGATTTGAACAATTACAGCTCTCAAAAGGGATTTGGTTATAATTACAAGGTGCAGACAGATTATTTGAAGATAAAAAACCACATTTATAGCATAAATTATCATGTTCACTATACATAATAGTAGTTTACCATACTGCCATGCCAGATATTTACAGAGTTCAACCCACACACTTACTGGGTTTCCAACAAAAGCACTATAGTTTACACCACAGAGTTACTGTAAATGCCAAATACATCTGCTACTGACAAAACATCCCCATGTGCCAAACAATGTAGGTCAATGTTAGGCCTAAAGCCAAATGGCTGCAGAGAAACCTGTAATGACAATCATCTCATAACATCAACCTCCTGTTGTGGAGTTAAAGTAAGATAACCCTTCTTATCAATGACTGCTGCAGTCTATCACAAATACAATACTTACCAATACTACTCCACTCAGTGAGTCTAAGCACACCTACAACAACTGTCACACCAACCACTGAGCACCAAGGGTACAGCAAAATGACGTGACCATGGTAACTGCAGTTTATGAAAAGAAAGTCACAAAGAGATAACGGTTATTAGAAAATGTGTTTATAAATCATCTCAAACTGTGCAACAAGGCCCAAGCTGAATAACTGCAATGCACTATAGAGATGTAACTGAATACGTGTCTTACCTTTGGAAGAGCTTCTTCTTTGACAGTGTGTTTGCAAACTCAACAACAGCATATCAAGTCCTCTCAGCAGGCCAGACTCCACAGTCAGGTGTTTTCTGTAGTGGTGACAGACTAAAACACATTCTTCGGTGGGGTTAATAGTGAGTTGACCAATGCAATGTTGTGCTAGTAAGGTTCCACTGGAACTGATTACCTTTGTACAGTATGAGTAACGTTAGCCAAGTTAACAGCATTAGCCCATTGAAGCCTGCTGCCCCCGTCTCCTGTTGACAGTGTATTTAATCAATTGTGTTCACTGCCCTCTATTGGTCACACTGCGGAACTGCAATAATAAATTACTCAAGTTAGCGGCAATGCACGCATGATTTCAAACTCACGTTTCCGGTCACTGCTTTCAAAATAAGGTTCAACAAACTGACTATCTGAAACAAACAAACAGAAATGTTCTTTAGCTTTTCTATAGTGGTGACAGTTAGAGACTACAACTCCACATTCTTCAATGGGGTTAATATTCAGTTGACCAATGCAATGTTGTGCTAGTAAGATTCCACTGGAACTGATAGCTTTCGTACAGTATGAGTAACTTAGCCAAGTCAACAAGGCTACATTAGCTACTGAAGCCTGCTGCTTCCGTCTGTCTTATAGACCAATTTGGAGTGGACCCCACGGCCTCCTGTCTGCCTTTGTAGAGACGCCGGTTGACAGTGTATTTAATCGATACACTGTTGTGTTCATTGCCCTCTATTGGTCACACTGCGTAACTGCAATAACAAATTAGTCAAATTAGCGCAGGCATTTGGTTGACCAAAGAGAAGCCATCAGAAACGAACTCTGGAGTTTAATATGTTATGTTTGGAGTTATAGCCTAGTAACACACAGTAGGTAACATGGCAGGGGTTCATGGGAAAATATAAAAAATAAAATCAAAAAAAGGTTTAGCAGTTCAGATAACTATTTGCACTCCAATTTGCATAAGAGCCTTGTGGTGGTAGAGTGCTGAATAGTGGATGTGTACTATGTATTTCATTTTTTGAAAATTATAAATATAGGTTTTTGTTTTTTTCATTTACATTTGTGGATATGAATTTTGACATAACACACAATTCTACAGTAAATACACTCATCAGCCTTGATTCTAGGTGGAGATGCTGGTTGACCTGAGAGTTTAAAATTGAGAGTATTCACTGCCCTCTAGTGGCCACAGTGAAAAACTGCAATATTGACTTTATCAAAAATGCCAATTATTATTAAGTTGAAATTATTCTATTATGAAATGATTATGTCAATTGTTGTGGTCACAGTTAGAAACTTAAACCCTCTAGATGTGCACTTCTGTTGGGTACCAGCACATGAGGAGCTGAAAGGGAATGAGTGTGCTGATAAACTAGCAAAAAGGGCTTTACAAAATGAAATAACTGTGCCAATACCACTTGGCAGAGAAGAAGAAGTAGTGATTAAGAAGAAAGGAATGGAGAAAAAGTGGGATAAAGACCGAAACGGAAGGAGGTATCGCAAAATACAAAAGGCAGTCATAGCAAAGTGGTATAAAGAAAAAGCAACAGAAGGGAGGAAATCATCACAGCAAGACGTAGATTGGATCACACAGGTTTAAATGGCTCTATGTTTGTGCTGGGGAAAAGGAACAGTGACAAGTGCGGAAACTGTGGAGTTAAAGAAAATGTTGAACATATTCCATTGCACTGTACCGTGTATGAAGCGGAAGGAGAAAGACTGCATGATAAAGTCAGAGAGATTGGATGGGAATGGGATCTGGTTAGGATACACTGGGAACAGAAGGAGAAGGAGTAGGAGTAACACAGTAAATAACACAGTGTTGGTGGGTAGGATATAAGAAATAGGGTGAAATGATGTCATGTGACAAACTCGTGGCAGTATGCACCTTCAAGCTGTTTGCGATCTGCCATTTAAACCGAGAGAAGAAGAAGTACTGGGATGCTAACAAAATAATCTAGATTGTATGTGCTAGAATAGTATCTAATCCTGCAGAATTTAAAGGGCTCCTCTTATTATGATCTGACAGCAGTGGATATTGACACAGTGGATGTTGGGTAAATCCAAATTATGACAGATGTAGATGGGTTTTGCTGTTTTGTGGTACTCAGTTTGCTTAAAGTCTTTAGAAAAGCCACCTCAAAATTTGTAACAAAATTAATTATATGTTGAGACTGTAACATGCAGCAGATGCATTTTTGAAATACAATGAAACCAAAACACTCAAACACAATCAATTGTGTAATTACACAGTCTGTCTTAGACTACACCACAAATAACCTTTTTATTTGGAATACTATGGTTGAATGCCTACCCTTGTTAGTTTTTTGTGATTGTTGAGTCTAATGTTGGTCTTCTTGTCTTTTAATTTAAGGACTGATTCGTTTGCAAGAGTTGATCAAAGCTCCATCCAGATACAGCATTAAAATCAAGATCCGCCAGCTGCCGACAGGAAGTAAAGATGCCCGTCCTCTGCTGAAAGAGATGAAGAAGGGGAAGGAGTTCTACGTCATCTTTGACTGCTCTTACCAAACATCAGCTGATGTTCTCAAGCAGGTGAACAACACAAACATCTATCAGCATGTAGTCTGCACTGGGCAGAGGTCACTGTCCTCAGGGTTTAGTCCATAATTTGACAACTAAAATGCAATGTTCTGTCAGAAATCCAATTAGGATTTTTCAGTGGAGAATAGTCTGTGTTATTTTGGTGTTTCTGCATTGCTTTTGGTTCAATGTTCAGTATTTGCAAGATTAGTCAAACTCTATCCCCTTCAGAAATCCTATGTTCATTTCCAAATCCAAGCAGAGCCTATTTTGGAGCCAGACATACACATTTAGAACCAAAAGCTGCACAGAAGATTAATTGGAAACACATCGCTAACATGAGCAAATTGTGACAGACACTTGTTAAAGTAAACCATGCAAACAATACAAAATGAGGCAATTCAGAAAATGGAGGGAATGTGTAATTTGAGTCCCTGGGTATAGATATGGTTAGATGGCATTAGGGAAAGAACAGATTACTTATGCTGGCTGGAGCAAAACTCTGGTGTGAATGTACAGTCGGAGGGAAAACTGCGAACCACTCCTTCATCTCTTATCCTCTTTAGATCTTGTCCATGGGGATGATGACGGAATATTACCACTTCTTCTTCACCACACTGGTAAGAAAACTGTTATCAAACCACATTTCTGAAATTTCACAAGAACACATGAAGGTTGTTTCATTCGTGTGTGCACAGGAACTTTGACTCTTGAGGTTTCCCTTTGAAACTGGATTGAAAAACCTGATGGATGTGGTTGTTGGTAACATGACATGTAATTACACACCATTGTACATTGTCATTAAGTGTCCTTTTATCCTACGCAAGCTTAGATGTGTGTGTTCACCTAGAGATTCTGTTATGCAAAGATTATGCAGATGAACTCAAACATCTGTGGTTTGTTTTATAATAAGATTGCTGGATGTTTTCAGTGCCCTTGGCATAATTCCATGGTATTATACTGTATATTGTTCCACTGTTTTAATCAAGTGTCCCTTTACCCTTGCTGAGTAAGTAACATCCACTTTTGGGTACTTTTAAGCAGAATCACATTCACTCTGCACTGATGATGTTGTCGTACTTCTACAGGACCTGTTCGCCCTCGACCTGGAGCCGTACCGCTACAGTGGGGTCAACATGACGGGGTTCAGACTGCTCAACATAGACAGCCCTCAGGTGGCCTCAGTGGTGGAGAGGTGGGCCATGGAGCGAATGCAGGCTCCTACCAAAGCTGAGACTGGAATGATGGAGGGGATGATGACAGTGAGTTTACCTTAACCTTCCTCCTTTCATTCCTCAGTGCAAGGGCTGTGTGTCTCAGTGGGGACATCCGTGTTAACAATGTCCTTGCTGATGGTATTGTGATTGTCTATATACTGTAAGCAACATGCTCAACAGGTAACTGAAAGCCCATTAATTCTATCTAAAGCGAAAGTGGAAAGTATATGGACAGTCTATGAGCTTGTCAGCCGAGAAAGGTTGGCCGCAGCTGAAAGCGATGACTGTCATCAGCCAGTTTTGTTTCCCTGTTGACTTGATTTTGTATGTACGGTGTATGTGCATGTGGCAAGTTCAGACAATTTGATTAGTCATTAAAGCTTCCCAGTTCTTTCCCAATTTTTTGAAAGGGTACAGGAACAAACATGACTTCCAAAACATCTCACAATCAGAGGGAAATAAGTCAAACTGAACTCAAATGTGACATTTTATTCACATATTGCTAACTTTGCCTGTCAAACTTGACCAAAAACTATACTCCCAACATAAAATAAGGCCATTCTCAAAATCCAGACATAATCACTGAGAGATTGTATGCAAATGTGTAAACACGTAGCCTATTTTGGGAAGCTGCACCTTTACACAGAATTAATAGGATGCCCTCATCACCCACACTTGAGTCAGAAAACAGCAATCCACCTGGTTGTTTTCTGATTGTGTGTATAATCAGAAAGGAATTTTGAACAGAATTGCTCACCAAATTGTGCTCGGTGTAGCTGGTCGTTGTTGCCTGCTTGATTGCTCTCCATGTAGTTTGTAAAACTATTGCTTCAGGTTTTGGATATTCTTTGGGAAAATCATACGTGCTATGCATATACATCAACATCCTGATGTGATGGGTGCATGATGAGATTTGTGATCCCCCCGGCTGATGGATGATGACGGCTGCTTTTCTCTTTCAGACTGAAGCAGCTCTGATGTACGACGCCGTATACATGGTGGCTGCTGCCTCACAACGCACCTCCCAGATCACTGTCAGCTCCCTTCAGTGCCACCGACACAAACCCTGGCGCTTTGGATCACGCTTCATGAGCATGCTCAAAGACGTGAGTTTTGTTTTTGAATGTGTGACACCCGCCCTCTTCCTCCATCCATCCATCCATCCATTTCACAGCCTGCTGCCTCCATCTCATTTCCTTGGATGCAGGAGCAGAAACAATGGAGTTAGGAGATCAGATGTGATGAACGAGGAACGCGTGTGACGATTATTTTATTATATTAGTGGGTTGTCAAATGGCTACTGATGAGAGCTGTCAATTGAGAGCTGCAGCTTTTTATATGAATGTTTAATGCAAACGGGATAAGATAATAAAGACAGGCTTCAGACAATTCCCTAAACTTAAATACTATTTGAAATAGTAAATATATTTTATATATATTAAAATATATTTGTTCCAAATTTCACTCTAGATCCTCATTATTTTAAGTTTGAAGGATGTCCTACTAAGTATCCTCTAGTATAGATCTCAGGTAATTGAAAATGAAAAAAGTATTATGGTCTGCATGAACTATTGATCTCACAGCAGACGAAACAGGAACACAATGAGAGAGAAGCACATTTAAAAGCAAACACTGGCAGTTTGAAAAACATGCACTCCGTTCTGTTGAAATTATCGCAGTTTAATTGTGGAAGCGGACTTTCTCAGCTCTGCTATGATATATTAATTTGAATGTAATAGGCTCTCTTGTTATATTGCACTCCCCAATAAGATGTTTATTTGACAAATGAGCTTTTCAAATGTGAGTGGGGACAGAATATGAAAGGACACAGGCAATGCCAAAGAGCCCCCAGAGTGTGAGTAAATGAACTTTTCAGCTGTACAGCCTCAGCAGATATTGTCTGTAATTAGAGCATTTTTACATAAACACATGGAGGTATAAAATACAAGCTTCTTATCCATTGGTGATTAACAGTGTATTGTTCTGTGTTCTGTCTTCTACTCGATAAACATGGTGTCCTATATCTTCTCAAGCACTGTTTTTATTACAGTGCATTAATTTAAAAGGACTTACACTACCAGCCAATATTTTCCAAAGCTTACCATATAGTTTTTCTGTTAGGCAAGGCTCAGCAAAGCACAATAGACAATCAGGCAGGGAGATGAGAGAAATGGCTAGTCTATATAATGAGGAGGCTGATTAGGAGAATGGAGGGCAGGTGTGTGGGCAGAAAGGTGGGAAGAACTGAGGACAACTGCTGGAGGGTGAAGGAATAGCAGGGTCTGAAAGGACAGGAGGTTAGTGGCAAAATATTGAAAGTGATATTAGGAGACTTTGTTTTCTGTGTTCCTGAAAGCTTTGTTAGGAGAGATCATAGTCATCATATTGTCCAGTAGTGGAGGAATAAGCAGTGTTTGCTGCTCTCATGTCTTTTGCTCTGGAACTGAGAGTGGTGTGTTGATTCTGCCAAAGCTTGACTTGATTTTCTTTTTTAGCTTTTTCAAATTTATGTATTTCTTTTACAGTCGTTAGCATGAATTTCCCATGATCCTTTTCGTTTCCATTACAGTTTGGTTGTCAGGTATGACTGATTTGAAAACTCGTCACTACATTACCACACAATGATTATGTAACTTTGACAACAATAAAATCAGACATGATGTTCACTGTGGTGGATCACTTACTGCAAGTCATTTTCAAGTTTCTGCAAGGTGAATTTGGTACTGTACAGGAACTTAGTGGCTGCCTGGGTGGTGGACAATACATTCAAAAGTAAAAAAACACTGTGGTATGCTTCGACAAATGACCAGCAGTAGCATAGTTTACAGAATTTAAGTTAAATTGGTTAAAACATGCAAAATACTGATATAATCCTATAAGACTGTGTTATCTAAAGTGCCCTTGAGCAAGACACTGAATCCAGGGGTGCTGCTCTGTAGGTCAGCCTGTACTCTATCTCGTGGGGGAGGGAAGGCAAAAAGACAATTTCCCCTGCAGGAATCAACGCTGTATCACATTTTTAATACTAAAAGTTAAGTTTTGCAGAGAAAGTTTCATTAACTCACAGCTCAAGAAAATTAGGTTCAGCTTTGAGCACTTGGGCTAAATTTACCACATAAGCACATACGGAGCACGTGTGTGAGGGTGGTATATAGAGGCCTGAGGGAGGAATGGAAAAAGCAAAAGAGTTTTTCTCACTATGATGCTGATGGTCTGTCCAGTATGTTCATGGATGTTCAGTGGTGTGGTTAAATCTCATTCTTATCCGTTTTATCATCTGGATTCTCCAATCTGAGAAGATCCATGTCATCACCACATGTACAGTAATGACACCAACACATGGTCGGTACAGAGACACTTTTGATTGGTGAGGATTTAAAAAGAGACTTAATGACAGGAATAAATCTGGACTTAGGGGTCAAGTATGTCTCACAGATGTGTGTGATAACACAGTGTGAAGCGGTCTAATCAAAGAGCAACTTCACCAAATGATACCCTGTAACCTTCCATAGATGCGAAAGATTTTGCATTAGAAACTGATGACAGAAACTTTACGTTCCACGTGATGGTATCAAGTTTAATCTTGAATCTTACGTTTGTGTGTGTGCGTTGCCACATACCATGTCTCAGGATACATTTGTTTTGGTTCCAGTAGATTGAATAGAATTATTTTCACTTACAAACTGGCTGATGTAAGTTTCTGTTTAAAGGCTGAAAGAACAAGATGATGAAACACAAAGGCTCAGTTCTGCTGGGAATCTTTTAATACACCTGTAATTGATTTCTAACAAAAGATCCTCCAGACTGAGCAATGTATGATAAATATATATATATATATATATATATGTATGAAGAGAGAGAGAGGGATTATTGAGTTTGGAGTATTGTGTAGAATCTAATGCATGGTGTAGCATGACACTAAATTAGTTACCCAGATTATTAGATTATATTACAATCAATTGTTGCAGCGAGGGGCAGTTCACCCAAAGACCCAATAAAACCATTCCCTCTTACCTCAAAAGCCATTTATTTATCCAAAGAGGTTCAGTATGATTTGTGGTGGCTCAGTGGCATTTGGTCTGCGTCACTCCAAGTACCCCAACAAGTCCTTTAAAAATAAACAAGTCACACAGCTCCTCTCCCATACAACGGCTTTATTTCCCAAAAGTATTTGGCTATTGTTTTTGGCTTCTGTTCACTGGAACAACCTAACAGCTATGTCCCTTTTCAAACATAATAGCAGTTTATTACTGTTACGCTTGCTCACAATAATCCGCAGGCTTACACAGGCCTTGTTGTGATCCCTTTTACTGAGGACAATTTTCTTCCACAGAACACCAACCAACTGTCTTGTGTTTGTGCAGAAGGAATAAAGTGTTTACAATAAATTGTGTAGATTATCATAAGTAACCCAGTTTTTCAGTAATAATATGTAAATGAGGGAGCAGCAGCATGCTTTTATTTCCACAGTTTCCACAGCCCTTTCATCAGTGTGTGATTAGATTGTTTCTCATTTAGATGTAATGCAACAGTCTCAAATAGAAAAGTGGCTATGGTTTGAGTCTTGGATTTACCCTGAACATGTTTCCTAAAAAGTTTGATATGAAGACTTTTGTGTTTTTGGGTGAACTGCTCCTTTAATTATATTTTCCACACACTTTGATTCGCAGACAGAAAATTTTAAAATCATGAAATGCCATGGGCAGAACATTGGCAAATTTACAGTAGGTGTATTGATTTGTAGTTGTGCCATCTTCCCATAAGGAAACTGGCTTCTCAGCTTCCTCTGTCAGTGCTGAATTGAGATGCAGCTCATTTATCTAAGCCCTCTATAATAGAGATTTAACCTGACTGTTATTCATATGAGCTCACTTCATTATCAACTGCATTCAAATATCTCTGAGCTCTGCTGCCCACCCGCTGCTCTCTACTCAGACTGAGGCCATGCCTGCCTCCTCCATTTACATCACCGGCCACCATGTTACACACTCAGAGATACTTAATATTTCCATTGAGAATCCAGCCAATGCAAAAATGTCCATTAAGATGCAGTTAGCCTTTGTCAATGTTCTTTGCTTAATGTAGAACTCATCAATTATTCATTTTTTAAGAATTGTTTTCATTTTTCCAGGCTTCTGCTTGACTTTGCATTTATGTATATGACATAAACTGAGGGATTCATTGGTTTTGTTTTCTGCCCTCTCTTTCCCACAGGCACAATGGAACGGCTTGACGGGACAAATAATTATAAACAAGACAGACGGCCTGCGGAAGGAATTTGATTTAGATGTCATCAGCCTAAAGGAAGATGGCTTGGAGAAGGTGAACTATCTGACCTGTGTCTATACTGTCAGTACAGACTGTTATTGTAGACATTCAAGCAGAGCTGAACAGAGTAGGAAAAATATAGACAAACAGGGCCAATGCTATTCACTGTAACCTCCCTTTTTTCTAAAGTTGCAGAAAGATGACTTGTCTTTTAAACAATACAGTATCTTGAAATCTGGTGTCCTAATTATGCCTATAACTGTTTTGACACATAGCTCTTGCAAATAGCTCTAGCTGTCATTTTAAGCTCAAAAGTTTGTGGATGTTCCTTTAATCATACTGACAATGCTGCTTTCCATTTTGGCAGGTCATTACCAGGCCTGTTATCTGTTAATGACAGATCTCTTCACTACAAAGAAATTCAACTTCAGTTTAACACAGTTAGAAGTAAAGATCGCAATTAAAACGAAACCAGAGGAGTTATTATTTTCCACATTTGTCTTTAAGCCAAAATTCACCAACATTGTTTTTTTTTTCTTTAAGTTCAGGGCTCTGTGATTAAAATGCTTTCTCTTTATTATTTCTGCAAGACTATCGCAGGCAACAACCGCCTGAATAAAGTATGGAAAAAGGTCTGTACTTTAGCTGCGCTGGCAGACTAAAGGAATATTGACACTGTTTACTAATTTACTCTACCTGCTGCTCTCTGTGATGTCTCCCCTTTTTAAAAAAAATAAGTTTAGGTACTGGTGGGTAGAAATGTTCAGCATTTGTGTACTTGACATTTCGAATTTTATAAGATATTGTGTTTTATGTCCTGTTCCTTTTCCCCCTCCCTCACTCTCTCATCTCATTTGTTCTTCCATTGTAATTTTTCTGTGTTCTAGTACTTGTTTCTTTTCCCTTCTTTGCATTCATCACCTTCATCATGTGAAGGTGACACTGGAAACTATGGATCATTGATGTCCGGTCATTGTGGTTACTTGGATTTTTTATTCTTTACAGATTGGCGTGTGGAACTCCCAAACAGGCCTTAATTTAACAGAAAACAACAAGGACTCATCCACAAATGTGACAGACTCAATGGCCAACAGGACCCTCATTGTCACAACTATTCTGGTATGAATAGGAAAATCATTATCATAAAATCATTATCAGGCAGCATTCGATCAGGAATGTCTTGATAAAACTAATGAAGTCTATAATGCACCTTGTTCCAGGAAAATCCTTATGTCATGTATAAGAAATCTGATAAGCCACTGTATGGAAATGATCGCTTTGAGGGATACTGCCTGGACTTGCTAAAGGAGCTCTCCAACATTTTGGGCTTCTCCTATGAGGTAAAGCTGGTATCTGATGGAAAATATGGAGCTCAGAATGACAAGGGGGAGTGGAATGGCATGGTGCGAGAACTCATTGACCATGTGAGTACCAATCAATATTATAAGTGAGAGAATATCAGAGTGATCAGCAGTATCATGTGTCTTTGAGTGTGGCTCTGGTTGATGTTTTTGTTCTGTACTAGGTGGCTGACCTCGCAGTGGCCCCTCTCACTATCACGTATGTGAGGGAAAAGGTGATAGATTTTTCCAAGCCCTTCATGACGCTGGGGATCAGCATCCTCTACCACAAACCCAACGGCACCAATCCAGGAGTGTTCTCCTTCCTCAACCCACTGTCTCCTGATATCTGGATGTATGTGCTGCTGGCATGCCTTGGTGTCAGCTGTGTGCTGTTTGTTATTGCCAGGTAAACTGACACTTGAAGAAAAAAGTGAAACAATTTGATTTGGTTCACAGAAGTTACATGTTTACATATATAAAAAGCACAAATCAAATGCTAATAAATGGGACCAAAGGATTAGTGCGTATATAAAAATCCTTATCTATAACCTCAGCTACAATTAGCTTTACATGTTCATTATGGTTGGTTGCACTTAAAGCAAAGTGGATGCAACAAGGACCTATAGATTCATTGTGCACTGATGCAATAACTTATGGAGTCATAGGAGTGTCGTAAAAAATAATAAATCTGGGAAAGAATAAGACAATAAATGTGGAAATTTAAAGAGAAATAAATACAATAATAAATAAATGTTGATATATAAAGACAAATAATTATTTTCCTTTTGCTTTTCCCCTTTTTCTTTTGTTTTTCCCCATTGATTACTCAGCCTGGGCAAGAAGGCCCGCCCAAAGCCAGTTGATTGACAGCTTGGCCCTTCAAGGAAAAGCAAAAGCAATAAGGGAAAAGCAAAAGCAAATGGGGAAAAACAAAAGGGGAAAAGCAAAAGTAAAAAGAATTATTTGTCTTTATATATCCACATTCATTTATTCTTTTATTTATTTCTCTTTATATTTCCACATTTATTGTCTTATTCTTTCCCAGATTTATTCTTTTTTATGGCACTCCTATGACTCCATAATAACCACATTAATGATTTTATGTCCTTGATTTTTGCCTGTTTCATTATGTCATTAGCATGAGCTGGAAAAATAAATCTAAATGCAGGTAGCAATGTAAATATCAGCTGTTGCCACAGACCTAAATATGTAATTATCTTGTCATTATAGTTATTTTTTTCACATTATTAATTGTGACTGTTTAATTCTTCACCTTCAGGTTCACGCCCTATGAGTGGTACAACCCTCACCCCTGCAACCCAGACTCAGATGTCGTTGAAAACAACTTCACTCTAATAAATAGTGTCTGGTTTGGAGTTGGAGCACTTATGCAGCAAGGTATACTTACTGAAGTTACTGCAGAAGTTTCCCACTGGTAGAGCACCTTCAACCTTCACCTTCATAAATAGAATAATTTGTTATAGTTTGTGGTGTGCCTGGGAAAAATAAAGTAGTCAGTGTCATGGCTATTTTTTGTTGCATACTGTAGTCGTCATTGTCTTCTGATGTATTCGTTGTAGAATTCATAATGTACCTTGTGTTGTTATCTTACAGGATCCGAACTGATGCCTAAGGCCCTCTCTACAAGGATAGTTGGTGGAATATGGTGGTTCTTTACGTTGATCATAATCTCCTCATACACTGCCAACTTGGCTGCCTTCCTCACTGTGGAGAGAATGGACTCACCAATTGACTCTGCAGATGACTTGGCTAAGCAAACCAAAATAGAGTATGGTGCTGTAAGAGACGGCTCCACCATGACCTTTTTTAAGGTAACCTTCTTTCCACTGTACAGTAGATGGAAAAGTAACTGTAGACCAATGGGGGAGGGATGCAAACAAGAACACCACTTTTGATTTTAATTAGCCTGACTAGCCTGATTAGTTTTACCCTTGAGTCCCCATCAGTCATTACAGTAACTTGGCATGTGCTGTCTGATGGGTTAGCAGAAAATGTAGGAGAGAAAAAGAGTAGGGTTAAAGGTTAGTATCTTAGAAACGTCCACATAAGATGCAGCTTAATAAAAAACCTGTGGCCATTTTTTTTCCATAAAGATTGCAAGGATTTATTGTTTTGCCTGTAGCACAGCGACCAGTTTATCTGAATATGCAGAGAAAATTGAATGAACTTGGGCAGATTTGTATACACTTGTCACATCCTATCCCCTGACATGCATCGGGGTGATTGCTCCAGTCAGCAGATATTCTCCAAACAGTCATTTAAAAATATTAGAAACAAGCACCAACCATGCATCAACCACATATGACCAAGTATCAACATTATCTGCTTGGTGTAAACCTCTGTGTTGTTGTTTATTGCTTTGTTGACCATCGAGATGCATTGTTTTAAACGTCCATAAATCCAAATTCTGATTCAACAGAAATCTAAGATCTCAACTTACGAGAAAATGTGGGCATTCATGAGCAGCAGGAAAAACACAGCTTTGGTGAAAAACAACCGGGAGGGGATTCAGAGGGTTCTCACCACAGACTACGCTCTTCTGATGGAGTCGACCAGCATCGAGTACATCAGCCAGCGTAACTGCAACCTCACACAGATTGGAGGCTTGATAGATTCAAAGGGCTATGGAGTGGGAACCCCGATTGGTAAGAGAGATGAGTAACAAACTACACAATAACAATAATAACCAATAAATGCTTCCTATATGTCTACAAAATAACAAACCCAAAGGTTATGTCGCTGGTAATGACAGTAATGGTTTTTATCCTGCTGCTGTTTTCCCGCTGTAGGCTCCCCTTACAGAGACAAGGTCACCATCGCCATCTTGCAGCTTCAGGAGGAAGGGAAACTGCACATGATGAAGGAGAAGTGGTGGAGAGGGAATGGCTGTCCAGAAGAAGACAGCAAAGAGGCCAGTGCTCTGGGTGTGGAGAACATAGGGGGAATCTTTATTGTGCTGGCAGCCGGACTAGTCCTCTCAGTTTTTGTAGCAATTGGAGAGTTTATTTACAAATCCAGAAAAAACTTGGACATTGAAGAGGTGAGTGTTGGTCAGTGCGAATGGCACAACAAGTATTAACACACTAGGGGACTCGATTGAAGACTGTTATGAACCTACTACACATTTGCGGTGTCATTGTTGTCTTCGGAGGACTACAGTTATCACTGGACCAACAAAAATTTGAAGTCTGAATGTGTTGAACTGCATTGTTACAATCAAAACAGAAATACTTTTTAATGCAGAGTTTAGTCTTTTTAGTTTTGATGTAGAGCACATGAACATTTTAGTCTTAATTGAAGAATGCATTTGAACCCCTTTTTATGATGACAGATGGTTGTTGACTTCTGACAACATGACACTTGACCATCTTGGCCTTGCTGTTTTTCGCAAAAAACTGTAATATTGTAACATTGTTTTGTGTGGAAAAAAAAGTCATTGTCATGCCATGATATTGTGGGTAAGTGATGGTTTGAGGCATGTTTGCCATGTTAACTGCAACAACTGCAGTAGGTTTGAGAGTATTCTGTTCTAAAATGTTTGCGATTTTCATATTTATAGCGCACAGAAACTTTGACATAACAGCACTACTTCTTACAACTTTTGTATGTACTCATGTCTTTCAAAAAATCTTGATTTATTCAATGACAACTTTCCAATTTGTGCTCCCTCAAGATTTTATTCATGTTGCTTGACACTCAGGCCATCAGTTGCTTACTATCTTTACTTTTTTTTTTTTTTTGCTTTTTGTATTATATGAAGTTCATAAACATTCATGTGTAAGTTTCGTCATGTTTGAATTGTTTCAGAATGACTAAAGTTATGTGAGAACATTACATCCTTTAACCTTTTATTTCTGGTTGTTTTGCTTTTGATTGCTCCCTTTTTCTGCATGCACATCCTTTTCCTTTACTGGATGGAGATGTTATCACAAGCTTTCATCCACGAAACGTTTGGGTTACGTCTTCAAGAAGATCTGAGGTCTCGTAAAACTAGTATGTCTTTCAAATTGTGGCTGTCCCATTTTGCATATTTGATTGTTGTGCTACTTTTGAGATGTCTTTCAATTATTTGTTTTGGCCATTTATGGGGAACAATTTTCATTAGATACTTCACTCATGTTATCAGAGAACGTGGGTTATGAGTTACGTAACCTTAGGTTTGCTTGTTATTGTCACACTATTGAAAACCTACTTCATTACACATATTATTTGTATATGCTTACATAGCCTACTACACTATATATCACCAAGGTCTTATTTTTTTCACCAAGGATTTGTCACATTCAGGATGATGTGACAGAATTTCAGGTTTGAAAAATTATGCCTATGACTAAGGACAGTTGAGTGGGATTCATGAACAACAATCATTACCTCAATTAATATCTGATTTTTTTTTTAAAGAGATGTGTTTGTCCAATGCCACATCAGAAATACCTATAGAGAGTCAATTAGCAAATGGAAAAGGTGATTATGATTATTACAAGGATGATGTTTGAGAAATGTCTTTATTACACATACAGCATTGCTTAAAAGTAATGCTAATTTGGATGTGAAAGCCCAAACATTCAATGAGAATCCAATGTTAGTGTTGCATTCGCTGTCAGCAAAGCATCACCATTCTGCACATAATGACACTGCAGTTTTGATTTTGCATTTGTATCACTGGAGACCAGATTTTGATATTCAAAAGTTATGGTTTAACTGTTCCTGGCCACAATTTGAATGTAAGATTTCAATTCAAACTGTTTAACTGAGTGTGATTGCCCACCAACAAAAAAAAAAAGGAGGGGGATACAAGACATTTTGACATGAAATCAGGACTCATCTGCTGCAGATTTTAACTATTCAGGTACCACCAGTGTGTAAATACAACAAAAATCATATGAGAGATTAAAGAAGTTTGTAAAGCTCTGAATGGTAAAACACACAACTGTTCCAGTTTTCATAGAGTTATATCAGTCATTGAAATAGTACGATGCCTGTTCAAAATCAAACAATCAACTGGAGCTCTACTGTGAAGTTGAAGATGTTTTTAAGATTGCTTGATTTTGACCTGACAACTGTTCAGTTTTGTGTCTTTCCTTTTTTGAACCACACTTTGCTTCTGTAGTTTTATCCAACATTTATCCTTTTTTTGCAGTTGATTCCTTTCAGTGCTGTGATTGAGGACCTGGGTTTGTCTTTAAAGAAAAATCCAAGCAAAGGCAAGGGCAGGATTTAACAATATGTTCCCTTGCCATACAAAACACACAAGTAAACAGTCTGCGCCTGTCATTGAGTTTTTAATACATTTGATTTGCTGCTGTTCTATTCATTAATATAAATTTATTAATAAAGATGAATCCCATATCCTTGTTTAAAATTGTTCATAGGGCAGCACTTTCAACCACCAGCATAGGTGCTTCATCTGATTTGCACAACTGAACTGGTCTCTTTTGATTACATTTGATAACACTGCCAACATTTTGTAAGTGATGTTCTCTGTTTAGTTGGTATTGCACTCAAATAAATCAGCAACTGAGGATGTAATTAGATCTAATTGTTAATTCTGGACATGAGAAATTCTTGCTTTCCAGCTGTCAATTATAATATAGACAAACATTGTAAGTCTCAACACCAACACACATCAAATGCATGAATAACCTACATTATGTGACTTTGTTTGAAGGATGATGGTTTCCTTTAAACTTTGGGGACTTTTCTGTGCTGCTAAGCTGAAAACATGACTCAATGTTTAATCTAATTCTCACAATAGGAAAGTTAATTAAAAACCAGTGTACTTGGCAGAATTGCCGTCATCATTTTTGCTTTTTCAGTTTGCTCTTGACACTGATAAATTCTGACAATTTCCCCATGACTGGTTAAGTAGTCGTTCTCTGATACTGTATGACTTATTTGACAGATCTTGTCGTGAAAGGCACTTTTCCTTGTGCTTCTACTGTTACAAATGCAACACAGTGAGGACTGTTAAAACAAGAAAACAAGTGTGAATGTAATCTGCCACTGTACAACCAGCTGTTTGTTAATCTGACAGTTGCAGACCAGGGTGCTAGCTAGCTAGCTGGGGTCGACATGTCCCCTGGTTTCTCTCATTTCTCTGGGAGATTACAGTATTATGGTCCTCATTTATATAATCCTGTCAATGGGATACAGCCCCCTTCTCTGCACTACCCCCAAAATGAAGTTCATAGTGACTGCAGCATGTAATCAGTTAGGATACAGTAGCTCAACAGCTTATAAGATTTATGATGTGTTGCAAGAAGGTCATGGACCTTATGCTGGGATTGATTATACAAGTATTGTGTCTTTCTCTAGGATTTTGACCCCTGCTAAGGAAACTCCAATACTATATGGATGCACACTCATTAGTTCTGCATTCAGGAGTCCATGACACAAGTCACTGCAGTACCACTATTTGATTTACATAAGTTAAGAGGCATTTTTGCAGCAAAAAGAAGGATTCTGAAAGCTAATTGACATATGTTTATAATATGGTTTTTACTGAGGTGAAGACCAATATTAACATATCAAGGATTTTGGATTTTGTTATGATGTTCCAACAATTGGACTGTGTGCTTTTTTGGACAACTCATGTTTGTCTCAAAATGAAAGTTGATATGGAAAAGTTATTTTAGCAACCACAATCCTGTAACTGTTGCTGGTTGCTTAAAAATACTGTATAACATTTTTATCCGTGATCAGTGTTAGCCTGCAGGAAAAGTCCAGTCAGCCCCATGAGTGCCACATTGAATACTGTCTGTCAAATTTATTAGCATATACAGTATATCCCCTGCTTTAGCAATTTTGCAAGCAAGCTAACTTCCAGATGTTTTCATTTCTAATCCTTGTTTTTCCGCCTCGCCTCCTGTTTCCTAATCCTATCTACCTAAATGCTGTGGATCTGTCTGTCAGAGGATAATGACTGGAATCATTGTGAAAAGTAGGTAAAAGGGACGTAAACCCTTTCTAAAAAATAAAACCATGTATTGTGTGACAAAACAAAACAAAATTAAAAGAACTGGTAATTGTATTGACAGTAATCTGAGTCAATTCATACTGACAATGTTTCATTATGATTAAAAAAAAATAATTTAAATGAGAAAAATAAAATGGAGAAGTGACAGAACAAAGTGAGATATCATCCAGATTTTGGTAAAAAAGAAAATATGGGCTCTGACACAGAAGATATATCAAGACAGATACAGAGTTCAAGGGGGCTTTGCATTAATCTCACGTTGTAATGACAGTTTAAGGTTTTGGTATTCTGATGAATTCCAGGATTGAGTTTAAACTGCTTTCATTTTGTTTGCTGGTCTTTAATCTTCTAACCCTGCGTTCTTAATCAGAACTCAGAGCAGGTTTTTAATCTCGCATGAATGAGGCCGCGGATTATGGGCCTCTGACCTTGCCATGCTGCACAGCTGCTTCCTCCTCAAATCAAGTCTCTCTTCCTGTGTAGCTTGCAAAAGAGGATAATCTTACTTTTTGCGCTACAATGCTCCAAAATCTGAACTGTGCATGAAAGACACAAACACCGGGGAAGAATCCTAATTTTTGAGAAGGAAATTCAGAAATTGGTCCAATTCATAATCTTTGGAGTGAAATTGAAGGCGATGCCAGTTTTGACATGCATCAACTTGAGGATTTTCTACAGATGTGTCACGGCAGGACAGTGAGATGATATCTTATCTCTGTGCCATTATCATCATCTAATCCTTTTGACTTTTAGATGCAACACCACTTGTTGAGTTTAAAGTCGCAGCTTTGTGTGTCAGTGTGTGTGTGTGTGTGCGCGCGAGTTGACTTCTCAAGGATAGGTACAAGTTTTATTAATCGCTTCAGGGTTGCTGAAGTAATTACCACTTTAACCTTGACGATTGTTCTGAGGGAAACACAATGAGATTGCTTTTTCTTTCATTGCCCCCAAGTGCTACAGTAGCTATTTTAAAGAACACAAAACAACAGGGCTAGCACTGTCCAAACTCAGAGAAGTAGGAAATACTGTCAGGAAACAAAAACATCTTGACAAAATAGCTTCTTCAACTTTAATGCAAGATCCTCTCCACTCTGAAAGAAAAGGAAGCACATTTTAGCTCTGTGAACTCCAACAGTTTTAAACCTTAACAAATGTTTATCCTAGTTTGCTTTTGCAGCTCAAGGATGGATATTCACAGGCTGACACTCAGGCCATCAGCTGAACCAGGTCTAAAGACACAGTAAACAACCAACTATAAGATGAATTGTTTGTCATACAATGATTGCTACTATGTATTGTACAAGGTATGTAGATATGATGAAGTTACGGTGCTATTCATTATACACATACATTGAACTAGGCGTTTACAAGAATAAGCAGTAAAAATAATAGAGGTGAGGAATGAGGCTAATAATGAGCAAGTAAGCATCACATTCAATCAAACCATTTTTTTTGTTTTTCTTGTTTGTAATTATCTTGGTTTATGCTTTGACCTGAGATGACTTACATGTGCACCTATGTGCTAAAACAAGTCTGCATAAGAACTGGGTTGTTGCGATGCAAGTGAGAGGGTCAAAATGATATTAGGAAGCACTCCAAACAGAATGACTATCTTTTAAACAGATGATAGAGATTGTTTCTGAACTGTTGTTGTGTTGAAACGTCTTTGGAGAGCAGCCTAACACATGCCATGCTAGTAGCTAAAGCAGTGCTTTTGTCAGAGCATCAGTTTCAGAACCTTTTGTTTCTTGAATATCTGTGATTTACTTCATACTTTTTTGTGCCACAGTTTAAAGGCAACCTGCCAGTCCAACCTACACCACCTATTGGTACCAAATGTATCTGCAGCAACACGCTGATGTCTGCCATTTAAAGGCAAGTGAGGAATATCTGCTGCAGTTTTGAACTACAGTTGTGTCAAATTTTTACGTGTGGGGCAATACAATGGCTCAGGTGGCTCACTTTCCTTTCCTTTTCTATAGGTGGCACAGGTCATGTGTAGAACTTACCTTCTCCCTTGTGCCCAATCTGCAGCCTACTAAACATGAATGTGTGCATTCATGAATATATATCAAGTCAGTTCCATGAGGTGCTTTGCTTCTAAAAAATGAAAGCAGCATGTGAGGCTACACAAATAGGTTTGTTTAAATGACAAATCCAATGATTTATAGTTTAAGAAATACAAAGCATTATACTTTGTATTTCATTTTTCTCTGATTTACAATTCTAAGTCTGGAACATGATATATCTGATTTCACTAGTTTGGGAGGACTTCTTTCTTCATCTACAGCATAATGAGTCTTACAACTCAGTTTGCACTGCAGAGTTACAGGGATGGCTGTCATATACACCTTACTTTTTCCAATTTTCTGTCTGCAGAGCCTCTGGGTACCTTCACTCTTTACATAGCTTAGGTCGTTTATCATCCGAGTTTGCCTTTAATTTCAACCCTAATTTAGTCCCATCTATAGTCTTCCTAATAATTCTCCGTAGTACTGAAGTAAAATAAATAAATAAAATCTAAAGACAACTGTTCAGTTCCAACTGTACTAGCAGTAGTATTACCCAAGATATTTTTTCTACCAGGCGGAAATGGGAGTTTTGTCTTAATCCATGTTCATAAAACCTCATGTGCAATAAGCATATGACTTTTGGCCACAAAGTCATTTTGTTTATAGTGACGCAAGTAGTTCTGAACCAGCTTCCTGTTCCTCATTTGGCCTTTCTTTCTGAATATAAGTTTAGTTTTGTTGATTGTGTCATGTCCACCAATGCTGACTGAGCACTCTGACATCAGCGACACTAGGCCTACATGTTGTTTCAAGTTTTTTTTTTTTTTTTTTTACTGAAGTTTACAAAGGTTTTGCAATTTCATCACATAGACCTCTAAAAGAGAGCTCATTCTCTTGCAGATAAATTACAGAAGGAACAATTTATACTTTTATAGTGCTCTAGTCAGTCAACAAGCATAGCTGGTGAGGTAAATAGAGTTGTACTTCCATCTACTGGCCAAACTGTGGTACAGTGCATCAATAAAGGGGGAAATATCCCTACTTCCCTACTTGCTAGTTGGAATAAAACACTGGACGGTACCAAAATGCTGTTTATTTAAATCTGTAATCCATGAAAGCATTTAATAAAAAATACTCAACATGAAAACAGACCGAAACGTAAGACAATGCCATCAATACGGGCTCTGGGTTAATGTGCAACAGTGCTTGAGACAAGAATATACAAAGATTGCCTTTATCTTTCTGTATTCATACTATACTACTGCATAAGGCACGTTTTGCATCAAATAACAATTTCTTATGTTCCCCTGTAACACTTTCAGACACACTGTAACCATTCCTCAAATATCAGGGGAAGCTGACAGTTATTCAAACTATCCACTGGAATTCAAATAATGCTGTTGAGAATTTATTAGCCGTAACATTTCCTTGTAATCTACTGCGAAAAGTTATGTTAGTGCTGTGCATATTTAATCAAAGAAATAGCGTAGTGGTGGAATAATACAGTATGTGTCAAGATTATAATGATAGGCTTAGTAGCCTAAAATGAAAGAAACGTCTTATTGTCATGTGAGTGTACGTGTGTGTAAGTAGGAGAATTGGGTGGGTGTGCAGCAAGAATTATTTTAGCCATCAAAACACACTCAGGTTGCGAGTTTCCCTGAGAAAAACACTTAATTTTGAATTGAAATTGAAATGTCTCCCTAATTTACAAATGGAAACATTTGGGAATTATCTGAAAATTGTCTGCACTTTTAAAATGATGAATACTTGATTCTGTGTTTACTACAGTGAAATGCATATTAGAAATACACACAAACATTTTTCTGTCACGCAGAAAATCGTTCATTGGCATACACAGAAAAGCATATCTATCCCAAAAGGGGATTACAGTATGTACTTCAAGTCCACCCCCTGCTCTGTGGTCCTGCATGATTAGAAATGACAACTGAATTTGAGTCCAATTATAAGCTGTTCTTCTTGTAGAGACAGGCATTGAGCAGTGAAGCGGGATCAGGGCAGCTCTGTGGAGAACCTGTCTCCTCTGTCTGTGTGGCTGCCTCTGGTGAAGCAGTTTGAAGTGAGCCTGCACACGGCATGCTTTGGTCGCACTCTGAAGAACAACTTACCATTTCGATAGTTATCTGGGACTCCTCATCTTTACCCACAAGGCTAGGGGAGGAGATGGGGAAGTCTGGTGAGGACAGCTTGGCAAGAAGCTGCAAGTGGTCCTGATCAGAGCCAGGCTCGATGCTGACACTCTTACATAACCCGCACAGACTCTGCCGTGTCTCCTCCAGATTTTGCTCCAGCTCAGTTTGCTCCTGCAGCAGCCGCTCTTTCTCACTTTTCTGCAGAGAATGACAGTAAAGCTCATTCACTTCCTTGACTCCTCCTGATTGCATATGCCTTTTTTGGACAAAAACTTACAACTGAACAACTACAAGTGTCACTCAATGGAGCTTATTTAGTCATTAGTCTTCATTGTTTTTTCTCTGTTTATTCGTTCATGCTTCTTACCGATTCATCATGGTCCTTCATCAGTCTACAATATTTATAATTCAAAAGCTTCCTGGACCAGTCTGTTCAACCCGTAAACCTCAATCTACCATTCACCTTTCTACAAGTGCTACGGAATTTGCACCCAAGCAATTTCAAGGAAGAAGGGGGCGAGATGCATGAGTAAATAAATTGTTGTGGATTTGTGCTCCAATTACCTAGCATGCCGACTTCTACTGCAAAAAACCCACTTTGTTTTGTTATGTCAAATGGACAAGAGGTGAAAGGAGGGGTGGGGGGCTGCAGCAGAAACTTTTTCAGGAAGACAAAAGTACTTCCATCCACATTACTGCAGTTCATACTGGTCACCACTAGAGGTCAGTAAAGGTCACAAAGTACTTATGGCTCAGGAAAGACTGTAAATTCAATCATATCATGTTTGACAATATGTTGAGAATAGCAGACATAGTAAAGGTAACTTACCAATCTTTTGATTTCACATTCTAGCTGGTGTATGCTGTCTAGTTTCCTCTTTCGGCAGCGCTGTGCAGCCACGCGGTTTTTGCTTCGACGACGAACATCATGGACAAACTCCAGCTGATCTTGGGTCAGGTGATGGTGTCTCAGAAGCTGCTGGAAAGCGCTCCGGCTCAGCGCTGAGATCTGCTCCACTGGGAATGGGAGCTGAATCTGTAGGGTACAGGTCTTAAGAGTTAAGATTTATTTTACTTAATATCTGCAACTATCAATAACCAAACATCAGCTTTGTATCACAATGACCTCTGCCGCTCTTTTGTTGTTGGCCTCAGTATCTCCATCTGTGTCCAGGTCTGAGTCGTCTGCAGAGTTTAGCGAGGAGGACATGTAGGGGCTCTTCTCTGACTGGGACAGGCTGTCAGTGCGAGGAGCCGGGTCATCACCTGTTCCAAGGTCCCTGAGGAAGGGACAGTCTCCTACACTGGAGCTCAGGTCCAGCTGCTTCAGCCAATGAAAGTCTGATGCTTTTGCCAGATTGTTTCGGTCTGTGGGATCCAGGGGGAGTGGTTGAGCCTGAGATGGGCATAGGTCAGACCAAAATCCCTTTGCCAGATGTTCAGCCACCTCCCTCTCCACACTGCTCCTCTCCCCAAATCCCTCTTCCTGACTTAGAGCAGTTAGTGTGGGGTCTGAGAGATCACCTGCCATCCTCTGTTCAAGGCCAGTCTCACTCTGCTCTATTAACTCACTGCAATCTTCTGCCCCCGATGTGTTGAGTGGACATGAATCGGGGTTACAGTTAGTTTCAGCACCAAGCGTCTCAACAGTCTGTTTAACGTCACTGCCTGCTGGTTCAATGAGTTCTGGTGGATTCACATCCCCTGGAGTTGACAGCTCACAGGGTATGCCACAGTCTGCCAAACTCAACTCACTTTGATTACACACATCTCCTATCTCTAAAATGTCTCTTTCGCAAGAGTCTGGGCATGGCAAAGACAACATGGGGCACACACCATTTGCTGTTAACTCCAAAGATAAGGGGGCCATTTGTGGCCCACAGTTCTCCAAACAGAGGTGTTCTTCCCCGCTGTTCGTCTGACCCTGTGCGCTCTGAGGACACTGTGATGGGAAGTGTACTCGTTCATCATCTCTTGAAGGCACTGAGGTGTGTGACTCAAATGATTTTGGTTGGCTGCTCTCTACGCTGGAGTCAAAACTGGCACTGAAATCCAGACAACAGGTTCTGCGCCTGACCTCCTGTGAGGTTCTTTTGCCTTCAGAAAACTTTGGGATGAGGAAGTCAAAGCATGCTGACTCCAAGTTATGAAATCCTAAAAACTCAGCACTGCTGTGAATGGCATGAATGTTTTCTTTGGTGAAGGGGAGCTTTGATGTGTAAGCAAATTGAAGCAAAGGTTCAAACCCCTCAACAGTCACCTGTGGGGAAAGGAGATACAGCAGATTGTTGATAGAATAAAACTCACACCAACACAGATTAGGACAATATGACCATACTAGAAAGGTGACCAGCTAATAAAGAAGCATAGGATATCCAAATCTATAGGGCTATTTGATACATATCCTGAAATGTATAACTTGTAGTTTCACAAAACTGCAGGGCTGACAGATAATATTGCTGTCACATATACACAGGCATGAGTCACATTGCAAGGGCTGTAAATTGGATCTACAATCATGTTACACAAAGTCATCTACTGCTGAACACAAAATAAATATTGCATTTTCCACGGCAAATCTTTGAAGAAAAGTCCATGTGTTAAATAACAATTTAGTTTTGTTCAAAATCATTTTGGTGGCTCGTCTTGCATTCACAGATATTTCAGCTTGCAAAGTATAATGTAACATGTCAGCCATTTATAAATGAGCTCCCTTCTTTTAGGATACCCAACATGCATTCATAATATAGTGCTGATTATGGACTTCAGTCAAAAAATACACTCAAATTCTCATAAATTCAACAGTGGCACATATCGGTGAAATTGTAACTAATAATACATTCATGCACAGACCAAATAATTTGCAGTGTCAATTTATTTCCCCAAATCCTTCAGCTAAACAGTAGGACACCGACCTCGTCAGGCAAGGTGATGATGGGATTCTGTCTGGTGACACTGGTAATCCTGCTGTGAAAGTATTCACTGCAGGAAGCCAAGACAGAGCAGTGGGCCCGAAAGCTCCTGCTTTCCACCACCACCGTAACATCACATAGGACGTCCCGCTGCCTCTGGTCATTCAGACACTGGAGAACATGGGCACTGTGCACTGCAGACTGAAAGGTGAACACTGACACACGGGGAGCTTGGAGCGACATGGTTCTTACAAGCTCAGCCTGTGTGACAGAGGGAGTCAAAAAATCATCATGATCACAATAAACAATACACACAATACAGAAATAGTACAACACAATAAAAAAAAAAAAACTCCACAGTGTGGATTCTAACTGCCATGATTAGTCAATGTTCGATTAGTCTATTGACAGAAAATGAATCGGCAATCATTTTGATAACTGATTGGATAAAAACACATTTTTTAAAGCAAAAAAGGCAAAAATTCATGAGATCCTGCATCTCAAATGTAAAAACTCTTTTCTTGTTTTCTTTAGTCCTCTATGATAGTAACTTGAATATCTTCAGGTTTTGGACTGTTGGTAGGTCAAAATATGACATTTGAAGAAATCACCTTGGACTTATGATGGGCATTTTTCACAGGTGACAGCTGACATTTACAGACCAAAGGATTAATTGATAAAATAATCTGTAGATAAAAGCGATAATGAAGTAATCGTTAGTCGCAGCCCTAGTGGATTCTGTCTTTAGCAGGGGGTGCATTGTTGCAGTACTATGTTAGACAATCATATATAGCCACCAAAAACATTTTCATACTGAAGGTAACCCCTTGAGGTCTACAGGAACATTTCAAATAAGGCATCTGAGATGGTTCTTCTTGACATTACTGATACACTTCAAAACATACAAAAAGGGAGTTCTATGGCTATGTAAAACCACTTATATTATAACTTATCACCTTGTTTAAGGAACTTCAGGTCAAATGACCTGTCCTTATGCAAGACACTTGACTGTGCCTTCTCATTAAAGGCAATTATTGATAACGTAAGAGTTGGATAAATGCATACAAAGCAATTTAATCATTCTAGTATAATATTAGAATAGCTGATTATTAGTACGTTATTTCTAGTGACTGGGTTTCCAATTTGGGGACAACATGCTCCGGTGCTTCTGTCTGACTAAAGTAAAAAAGAAATATGATGGTGTACCTTAATACACTAACTTATTGTAACGTTACTGACTGGGATAAAGAATTAGCTAGACAGCTGTATAACCATATTTAACCATCTGAGTTAGCCAACAGTTACATGATCATTAAGTTACTGCAGTCCCGATAGATTTCAATTTAACTATTTAACTTGGGAATCAAGTTTAAAATGCTGACTCATGTTTAGCCAAGTTACCCAATTGGGCCTGGTGGAGAGGCGTAAGGAAAAAGATCCAAATTAGGACAAGAACGTTATGTTACTAATGACTGACAACATTTTAATTAAGATATTAATGTACGTTAATAGTCGAAAATGTTATCCAAAGGCTTTAACGTTAAGCTAGGCCAGACCGTTGCCGAGCGAAAGCGAACGTATCTTCCTATTGTTGGCTAAACAGCAAAAACTTCTTAAACAGTAACTTTACTATTTAATATTAATTTAAAAAGGGCAAATGTTCACTGACCTGCCATGTCAGCTTGACAACACTGCCATTTGTAAATTTTGGGTAGAGACGGATGTGACCATCCGATCCGGAGCCAGACTTCTCTGTTGTCATGTGACTATGTGGACCAGAGGAAGCGATTAGCACTTACTGCGCATGCTCAGTGCAAGAATCCGAATGCCAGCACACAAGACAAGAGGAACTTTCTCATTTTGAAGGTTTTCATTACATGACATTGATAAAAATAGACATATAAATATTTTTTTACAAATGATCCCCCCCCCCCCAATTTTCATTTATCTCCTGACATTGATTTTTGTAAATCCAATAACACAAACTGTTCAATGTCCATCTTGACTTTCATTGCATACTTGGCCATATTCCCATCAGTGTGAGAAACATACAGCTGTCCTGTTAAATACCACTGTGATGAAAATGTCCCTTCTGTATAATCAATATAATTTCATCGCAGCCCAGTTTGAGTCACTGACAAAGCAGGCCAAGGTTGGTCAACTGTTTTGAGATCCCTTATACTGTAGAGCTGAAACAGCAGCAGCAGGTTGGTTTGTCTGGATTTCCTGAGTAGTCGATTAGAGGATTCTTTCATAAAAGAGGAGGTAGGCTTGGCAACTCTGGACTTTACTCTCGCTCACAGGCTGAACACTTGTGTCGCTGATATGGAACCAGGATCCTCTGGGTGGCTTTGCATCTCCTGAAGGGAAGGGAAGGGATGAGTTAGTGGAGATATTTAATATATTAAGACCAAGTTATTATTCTATTTGTCACGCTCGAGTACACCTACCTTCTGATGCAAGTCCGTTGGATGAGGGTTTAGGGGAATCAGGTCGTACTTTCACATACCCTGTGTAATGACCTGACCTCATTGTTCCACTGTGTTCTACGATACCATACAAACTGTACAGAATCTGAGTATCTCCCTCTGTCACGTTCTGTTTGGAAACAACTTTTTGTTAGTGCTCAGACTTGCATTGTTGCAAGACAATGCATTTACAAAAATGCCTATAAAGTAATGATATTTAATAAAAGCTGTTGATCCCTATATTTACCTTGCATTTAACCCCACAAAATGGACCTAGATCCAGTATCAGGGGGAATTGGACATGTCTGTTCACCTTACAAATGCTGTATCCATTCTAGAGGAAAACAACAACAAGTGATCTCATTACAATTCCATAAAAGGAAGTCTTTCAGTGCCTTAAAAAAGACAAAAATTATCAAAACAGAACAACAACGTGGCAAGCTGGTTCACAGCTGTGTGAATAAAAGCAGCTTGGCTGACAGTCAACTGATCAAAGGTGTAAAAATGCTGAAATTATCTTCAACTGTCTTACCTGTTGAAATCTCTTCAAATGAAGGGTAAGCACTGGTGGGGGAGAAGAGATCAGCATTTGCTTCAAGGCATCAGTGTAGATATTCTTCTTGGATCCTAAACAAAGCACAAATAAAGACGATGAACTTTATTGAACCCCAAATGGAAAAGTGAGTCGCTTAGAGGAAAAGAAGCAGCGAAACATTAGAAAAAAAGACAGATACACAATTTAATTGACTTCTTGCCTTGTTAGAATCACTGGACTTGTGATACTGTACTGCACAAAATCCACAAACATGTTCAGTTTGTACAATATCAAGAACAAAAGCAACAATAGGTCAAATATGACTATGGAGAGAAATTCCACATACCTCCAGCTTTGTCTTTGTTTGGCTGCCGTTTAGTGCAGGTGACACATAGCAGGCTGTTGTTCTGCGTGAGGGTTTCCACTTCTGTGAACTGAAAAAGGCATGACTGTACTGAACACTCCTGTTTCTCAGGGGCCGTCCTGGTAGCCAGTGTGTGAAAGGCCAGCTCTGGGTCCTGATTTACTACAATGTACTCTTTAGCCTCCAGTGGCTCATCTTCAATCTCCATGCCTTGTTCCACAGCATCAGAGTCTTCTATGAAGGCATCATCCAGGGTTACTTTCTCCATTTCACTCACCAGCTGTGTGTCCTCTACTGCTTCCTGATCCATGTCAGATATTCTGTCATCATCTAAGATGCTCTCCTTTGAGTTCTGCTCCTCTGAAAAGACGGTAAAACGGTTGCTGACCGATGACGTGGCTGATGAGTCACAGTCAGTCACTGAATCTTCATCCTCTTCTTTTTCCTTCTCGTCCTGGACCATGTCAAGGTTCTTCTGGTCCTGTTCAGACACACTGATTTGTGCAGGATATCCTTCACTCAGCAAGGCTTCTTCATGTGTTTCATTGTCAGCATTTTCACCGTCCTTTGCATCTGCAGTAGGATCTGTCTGTTCGCTCTCCATGTGGGTGGGAGATGTGAAACTGTCCAAAGTGACTCTGCCATCAAACTTCTGCTGCCTCTTTTGATGCTGTAGGCCAAGACAAGGAAACAATACAGACTTATTTAGTTTATTATGCACAATGATTCAACTCATCCATCAAAAAAGATGAATTAAATGAATTAAGGCAAAAGAAAACACTTCCTCTATACATTCAGTGAGGTACCTTTGCTTGCTTCTTTGCCTGCTTCTTGGCTTTCTTCTGCTGGTACTTGCTGCTCGCCCCACTGGGAATGTCATAATTTCCGTTGGTCAAAGCAGGGCTGTTTCTGCCGTCCTGGCTCGTCTCACTGGTGTTCTGAACTCCTTTTTTCTGGTTCTTCTTCTTGTATGCCTGAAAGATATAGTCACAAGAGGGCACATGTGTGTAACAAAAACAAAACATGAACAAATAACTGCCCAACAAATTGTCAAAAAACACTCATACAGGGCTTTACCTCATCAGAAACAGGAAGGGAAAGATCCAGAAACATCTCTGTGACTACAGACACCTGTAAGTGCAAAGTAGAGGCCATTTAGCTTGGCATCGACATGACAGTGACAGGCTATCTTAGATTTTTGTCCACAATACATACCGTTTTACACTGCTGACACATTATAGTGCTGGTCATTTCCCCACCAAAAACTTGGTCGACAAAGTTTTTGGGAAATCCATGTTTCTCATACTCTGAAATCAGAACTTCATTGTCAGAGGGCAACATTTAACTATTAGGTGTGCCAGGATTGCATACTATAGTAGGATGCAACTAAGTTTTTGTTTTTGCTTTTTTTGCTCTCATGACACTGACTACAAGGTGTTTAATTTATAGCCCAGTTGCTTACCTTTAACTAGTGTTTTCAGCTGCTCTCCATCTGTGCCTTTTCTAGATTCTTTCAGTGCCTCCATGATCCCCGAGCTTACTCTCTGCAGAGACAAACACAATCTTCAAATGTGGATGATAAAAATAACCTTTTGATAAACCATGAGGAGGAGAACTTGCAGATATAATTTTTTCACATTTTTCACAGAATGTCAATAATTCCAGCCTCTTAACACTCTGATTGGGCTCTTATAAAGCCTCTAATCCTTTAAATTAACCAAACTATCGGAGTAGCTTTCTGGGAAAGCAAAATCTATAAGGGCATTAAATGAGAGGAATTGGGAATGACTTGGTGCCAATGAGCCTGAAATAAAAAATCTAAGTGCACAGTGCAATACATATCAGCTGTCTTACAAGAAATGTATTCACTGCAGTACTGTTCTGCTGTCAATACAAGATACTGCCATGTAATACAGCTACAGTGTCCATTTTAAGTGTAAATCTTTCACCAATTAGATATATAGAGAGATTTGTTTAAAACTGAATGCATACTTACTTTGATCTCCTCAGCCCGCATCCCGTCCAGAAGGTAGCGCAGCAGCTCCTGGCTATCTTGCTGCTGAAATCCTTTGAACCTGGCAGCCCTGCAGCAAGGAGACAACACTTAATGCAATCATGCTAGGAAGTACATTTTAAGCACATCTTAAGGCTGAGTTCCACGTCAACTAGTCACACTCACTTTTTACAAACTTGTGTGAACAACTCCCGAGGTGTTACCACACCCTTCTTCGATTCCTGGATTTCATTGAGTAGTTGACACATAGCCAAAGTCAGGGATCCGGGCTGGTCTAACTGCACTATGATAGGATCCTGCAAGCATAATAAAAGCAAGTATTTAAGTAATAAACAGTATATATATTGGGCAGGATAAATCTACCATCTTTACAGTTACAAACAAACATTTAAAAAAAATAATGGAAACACACCAGATCCAAGGAGGCAACGGGTTTAATGTTAAGAATCATTTTCTCTTCTGTCACTTTGTTGAGAGTCTGTCTTAAGAGCTGTGTTTGAGAGAGACTCTGGAAAAGATAATGACTGCAATTAATAATAACTCCAGAACTTATGGCGTCTCTCATTTTAACTCGGGACTGGCATCACATAAAGCACAATCTTACCTGAATGACTGCATTAAAGAAACACGTATTTCCCAGGTTGCTCAGCCCCTTTACTGAAACACCACCATTGTCTTCAGATGTGCCAGACTTTTGTGATTTCCCAATGCTCTCTTTCTTGACATTTTTCTTTTGGTGGTCCTTGCTTTCTTTGTTTTCTTTGTCCTCACTTTCCTCTGCTTTTACAGTCTCTGTCTTCTGCTTAACTTCCAACAAACTGTCTTCCTCCTTCACTCCTAAATAACCAAACACAGCATGGTGGACATGGTTATAAGGACACATAATTCCAATAATACAATTTGATGAAAAAAAAAGAAAAGCTTTCCAATGGGACCTACTTTTCTCCGGTCTCTTTATAGGATCTGCAGAGGTTTGCTTTTTCAGGTTGGTCATCAGCTGAGCCAAATGTCCAGTCCTGGAGAACTGGACTTCATCATCACATATGTAACACCTGCAAGTTTGGCAACGCATGAAAAAAAGTGCTTCTCATTTCAAACACAACTTATGCATCTGTGATTAACACATCACAGCAACATACTCACCACACACTCCAGTTGTCCAAACAGACCACCAGGCAATGTGGATCGGACCGAGGAGTCTCATAATGTTTGATGGCATGCTGGTTCTCAGAGTTTCGTCCACATCCCTGGAAGAAAAGATACATCTGGTCATTTAGCAAAAAGTCACTTCATACACTGTCAAAATCTGAATGATAAATGGGTTGAATAAACTCACTCTATGGCCACATTTCAAGCACATCCATATGGCTAGTGTTTCTTGTTCTACTTCAGAGTCCTGTGGCAGGGTGGTGCTGATATTTTCTTTATTTTCTTCATGCTTACAGTCCTGGCAAGTCATCCAATCAGAATTCCCAGAGAGTTTCTTTAGAAGAGTTTGGTCTGTTCCCTTCTTAATATGTCTGCAGGATGGACCTATGAAATAAAAAAACACAATGTGGGAAAATCATCCTAGGCCTTCCACGGGTTGTCATTCATATGACATGAAGATGATGGTATATTATTTACCTGTCATTTCAATGTCATCGTCTTCTCTAGAACTCTTGTCCTTCCCCCTTTTCTTTCCCATTTTCGCCTAACGGTAAACACAATTAGACATGAATGGAAATCACACTCAGTTACCTAAAGTAACGTTAACACTAGCTTTGGCTAATAGCTATATTACATCAGATTGTAATGCTGCTTGACACAATTTAGTGCCAGTACATTCAGTGCCACAAGCAAACAACAAGTAATATAACGTCTAACTCCATGACCACTCATGGTCCTGTCAACTTACTGTCACAAAAGGAGCCTAGAAGCTTAACCGTTTTCAGTTTCGTTTCCTTTGTGTGGATGAGGTCTCAAATCCTGGCATAGTTAACTTGGTTTACTGATTACAGCCGTAAAATACAGGCATTCTTCAGGTAAAAAAAGAGGTCTAGAAAGTTACAATTTCGCAAAAAATCACACCGCTGATTTGGCAGAAAAATCCCGGCTGACACATGCAGACAACAGAGGAAATGTGAGGTGTCGCTGTTTCTGCTGCACGGTACGTGTATTTCCTGTGTGCGTCGCTTGAAACAGTCCGAGTTGAAACAAAGCTCGATTATTAGCTAGGGCACAGCGCAATAGTGTTGCGATTACTAAAGTTGTTCAGGGGCTTATCTCGTTCAACTCCTTATATATAGCTTATTTAAATATATTTTATTAATGTTACATGCTTGACAAGACTTAAGGCGAGTTACATTTTAGTTGCTGGTACAGAAGCAACATGTAATTTGTTAGCTGAGCTGTAAATAATAACAGGTGGTGTAACGTTAACGTTAATTTAAAGAGATAATATCTTTGAATGTGGTGACAGAAAGTTGTTCAAAAACAGTGATTGTTTATGTATAACAGTAGTGAAGATCGACGCCGAAGTTTGCCTTTGTCAGCATGTCTTACTTGGAGCGGGCTGAGTGTCAGCTTGCAGAGATAGAGCTGCTGACCAGCATGTTTCCTACCCAGGAGGAGCTGGAGATCACAGACCAGCTGGCTCTAGCTGAGCTCAGGGACTATGTAGAGGGCTCAGATTCAACAGACAGCCCTCCTTCTTCCAGACTTCAGTTTTTCATCAAACAGAAGCTGGACACTGCAAGCATTGAGAGGGTACCCGAATAACCGACTTTCATAGTATGTCATTGTGTTTTTACATATGTCTTAAAACATAATCATTTTCTGTATTTTCTTATTTTGTTCCTCCACTCAGACGGACGTGATTTTATCTTGTGCTTATCCATCCGAATATCCCAGTGTGTTACCAGAGATAACAGTCCGGTAAGCCATTATCCACTTTTCATGTGTGGTGAAGGTGATTAACTCTTCATATATGCAAAACAAGAACTAATTTGCTTGGTTTATAATAATTATAACATTTGCACACAATTGTTAATTTGGAAAACAGAATCTTGCAAAATAGCAAGACAATATACTTCATATAATCTAATGTTAGGGAGGTCAGTAGAGGCCATAGACTGTATATGTGTATGCAGTCTACTCATCTGTGTTGTGTGTGTAGGCTTTTCCCCAAAAAAGTTTTCCATTTAGAGGTCATGTGTGATAAGGAGCCGGTTATGAAATGTCAAATCAGCTCCTGCAATCTGACAGCTTACGATATCGTAACATTTTCAAAAAACTTCCATGTCGAGGAGACATTAATAACTCAAGCACGCACATTTCAACTTTGCCATTCTGTCAGTAAAAGTTGAAAAGTAATTCTATAAACCCTGCAGCAGTAAGCAGCAGCCTGAACTGCAAAGAGCCACAAAAAGAAGCCAAGGACAACCGTGTCATTGGTGTGGTCTAATGTGAAAATAAAATGATTGAAAATGACATAGATGAGCAACAGACTAATGACAGATGAAAAGGGGGTTATGTGACTGTAGCAGAAAGTAAGAGGTTATTTTCTATTGTCATGGTCATGTGATCCCTATATCGAGTTTTCAAGCAATAACATTAATTCATCTTTTTTTCACAAAATCTATATAAAAGCTCCTAAAAGGGTAGGATGACATCAATCTCAGTTGATGAGTAGTGGGAATCGCATCTTATCCTCCTGTCCACTTTGTTTAGGTGGCCAGTATCTGACACAAACCATAAAATCTCATTTTCATAAAAAAGATGAGTAAACTTAAACTAGCAATTTTATGTAGAGATCTAGTAGTGAAGATAGTGAAGCCAATTTGCTTTCAGAAAGTATTGTATTGGTAGTAGTCATTCATATTGATTAGTCAGACTATCAACCTCTTGAAGATCTGTTATAGTTAGTTTGTGCTATGTCGTAGTGCAAATCTTAGCTTCTTCAAGATTTCCATTAGAAGTTTTTGCTCCTTCAAGTTGCCTTGAGTCTTCTCTGAATCCTTCTTACAGCATGTTTTATTCGTGCCCTAGGTGTGCTGGTCTCAGCAGGACCCAGCAGACACAGCTCCACACAGATCTCAACACATATCTCATGGAAAACTGCCAGGGGGAAGTATGTGTACTCTCTGCTGTGGACTGGGTGAAAGACAACCTGCAGCTGTTCATTAATAAGAGCTTATCAGCAGCACTGGCTCCAAAGAAAGAGTCTGCCTCTCCACGGCTACAGGAAGTGTTCAGCCGACTGTGGATTTACAGTCACCACATCTACAACAAGACGAAGAGGAAGAACATCTTGGAGTGGTCCAAGGAGCTGGGCCTGTCGGGATTTAGCATGCCTGGGAAGCCTGGTATAGTGTGTGTGGAAGGTCCTCAATCTGCCTGCGAGGAGTTCTGGTCCAGGTATCTTGAGTGTTGTTATTTTTAGCAGCTGATGTCACCGCCAGAAGCCTGCTGAGGTGCCGGGTTTATTATTTTTCCAAACTTTTTCCCATTTCACAGAGTGAAGGTTCTGACATGGAAGAAGATCATAATTCGACATAGAGAGGATATTCCCCTTGATCGTCAGGGCGAGGACAGCAGGACAGTTGAAAGTATAGACTCCCTGCGCAAATTCACAGGCTTTGAAGAGGCAGTGTTTGACCCCCATGGGAACAGAGGTAATCACATGGACCTTGGACAGCTCTACCAGTTCTTAAATGAGAAAGGCTGTTGTGACGTCTTTCAGATATATTTTGGCATCGAAGGGAGGTAGTGGTCAGACCTAGAGAAAAAATACACATAGGTATTTGACTGGTGCCTTGTCATTGAAGTCACTCCTCCTGAAAATAAGTGTTAACTTTAAAATGGAAATGCATTCATTAGTGCACACAATTGTGAGCTTGTGGCCACATGTGCCTAATAAACTCAAATAAATAAATCACCTTTTTGTGGATGTTGCTTTGCTCTTACACCTGGGCCCTCATTGGGATAAAACTCAGAAAGAACATCTCTGCAATTTAAGAAACAGAATTCTCACTCCTTTTAGCTAATAGGCATATTTTTCAAAAAGAAGCATTCAAATTATGTTGTTCTCAGGAGGAGTTTTCTCAAGGACCTCAGTTATATTTGCAATTTTAATACTCCTGCATGTGCCACAGATCACACCTTGCCCTAGGTGTTTCTTTCCACAAATGGCACCACTGTGTATTACTACCAGGCTATTATAGGATTTTCAGGTCTGATACCACATTAATAATTGGAAAACATAGTCAACAATATGCTAGATATCTGTTTATGAAATCTGTTGATTTTCCTCTTATGAATTATAGATAACATAACAGTGGAAAGCATTTCTCCAATTTTCTTTGAATGATTAGTTAGATAAATTGTGCAGAATTGTGGATTAAACTCCAGCAATTAAAATGAACATGAATCTGAGATGGAAATTTAAAACATTTACATGATAATATAAAATAATAATAATAAAAAAAAAAAAAAAAAAA
>LKNJ01001649.1:61645-84599 GCA_002120245.1 Maccullochella peelii
TATGTATGTATGTATGTATGTATGTATGTGTGTGCATGCATTGGTTGCTTGGTCTACATTGCCCAGCAGATGGCAGCATTATATAATCAAAGTTGGAAATGATTGCCGCCTCAGATGTTAGCTGTGATATCTGGATGTTTAAACCCTAATACAATACATAATCTGGATCCAAAAAAGACCTGTATTAGAAAATGACAGTACAATAAGGATTTGGTCACAATCAATTTCAGCTGTTATTTGGATAAAATATGAATATTATGATTTTGTTTTTTTAAATATTTAACTTTCGTGAATCAACCATTCAGAGTAAAATACTATGATTTTTATCATGTAAAAAGGCAGGGGGGGGGCTCATATCTGTTGCCTTGTACATTTCACAACAGCAAGGCACTAACAGCAGCTCTAAAATAGCCCACACTCCTCTACAGTGTCTCATTTGTGCATTTTTTTTTAACAATGATTTATCTTTTTAAAGCATTTATCCTAGAATAGCTAACTGATGAACAGATACCACATCCAGAGATGGTCATGAGGAGTGGTTGCTCATCCTGATTTGAGTCCCAGGCCTCTTTTGGGAGATCTTGGTCAGCTGGTGGTCCTGGTACTGGTCCTGTTCCGTTCTGCTCCTGATGTTACAGGTTCTCGCTTTGCCCTCAGAGAGTTGATACTCACTCCAGTAAGACTTCTCACTTGTTTCTTCAGAAGACTCATCAGAGGAGTCTTCTGTCTGTCTGTTTATCGAGGAGAGCTCAACTCTCAGGTGCATCCACAACTGCAGTGTGTCCCCCAGGACTTGATACTCTAAATTAGGATGAGCAACCTCTTCCACCCACTCATCCTGTGTTTCTGGTTCTAATATCCCTTTGAGCTGACATGAATCATGAAGAATGCCTCTTTTCTAAATTTAAATATCACCTGCCATGATTTAATGTAATGATTTACATAATTTCGTAGTAGCTTTGATAAAGCAATAACCAATGGAGTATGAATTGCCAAATTTTGTAAGAAATCAGTTGTACAGTAAAGGGTCTTTCAATAAGGGCAGAATTTGTTTTTATTCCAAACCTTCAGTTAGTTTCATTTCATACACATATGACATTCAAGATGCTTCATTGTTTTTCTTTTTCTTTCTTTCTTTCTTTCTTTCTTTCTTTCTTTCTGGTGAGTCTCTTACTGCTGTAACTATACAACAGTAGGCGTACAGAACAGCAGACTACATGTCCTAAAGATTGACTGGAAAATGCCAAAGTGCTAATTCAAATGAAATGTATCAAGGAATGTTTGACTTATGGCTCACTAGAAAACCTTTTACTGCTCTTTTGCTTACTGTTGCACACTGTGAATGTCCTCTTCCTTAATTCCTTGCGTAAGTGAGTTGCACTTGTCATGGTCCAGCATATGATCCTGACATGGGTAAAATTACAGGCGTTCTAACCAAAGACAATGACAATGAATAGCCAAGTGGAAAATGGCAACATACCTTAGTCATAACCATGTGCTCCGTCCATCAGAGGTTCATTGCTGATATCTACCTGCCAGATGTAAAAATAGAAAACATGTTGTTTCTAGTAGTTTTAACTTCATTGTCTACAATACTGATCTTAGGCAATGGAGCAGTGTTATTGACCTGTACTGCAGCTACAGCCATAGTGCAAGTCATTAACACTACCTCTGGTCAATACAGGTCAATAACACATAACAGGTCAAGTGTAGATCACTCCTTAGCAGCTATATTATGCTCTTTGTTATTGTAACTGACCTGTAGCTTCTGTATTCTCCCTACAGATAGATAAAGAGTGGCAGATTTTAGTTCTGTTGTCTCTGAACTCAAGCTCTTTGTATTTTAAATGAAACAATGACTATGAGGTTAAAGTGCCAACTTGAATTGATAGTGTTTACATCTACATCAGATGAATTGAATGGATGGATTGTAGGGGACCAAAAGTTACAAGGCAATTAAAATAAACTTTAAAATCCTATTTATATATTTGGTTGCAAATTGAATCTATGACCCACAGACATTTTCAGCAGACATCTTCCCTGGTGATTCTCTGACAGGCTTGTACTGCAGTCATCATCCCTTATTGCTTGTCTCTAGGAATTGGTGTTCAGACAGGAAAACACATGACCAGTTCGACTGAGGTCAGGTGACTGATATGGCCAGTTAAGAACGTTTACCAATTTAGATGTTTGGATCATTGTCCCTGGATCTCCTGCAGCATTTTATAGCGGAGGTGAGCTACCTCATCTGAAATGAAGACCACCTCCAGGCGCTAACATTAGAAAAATGAATACACATATATGAAATAAAACATTAACCTTCAGGGAAAGAGACTTCTGTGTACACTGTACACCTAATACAGATGTCAACACTCTTAAATCTGAGAGTCGGCACTCTTAACTTGAGTTATTATTTCCTTTCATCTCTGGAGTGCAGAACCAAAGCTTTGATAAAGCAATAACCAATGGAGTATGAATTGCCAAATTTTGTAAGAAATCACTTGTACAGTAGAACCAAAGAAATGTAAATTGTCACTGTCCTTCAGCTCACAGGCTGCACCGTATATACAGTAGCTACATTGACAGTTGAAGTATATAGAGGCCACTTACTGTGTGATGATTATGCGACAAGGTGGTGCAGGTGTCGAAGGTTGGGGCAATGGTGATGTTAATTTCCTTTCACCTAAATGGTGTGTTGGTGAGACCATTGCATACTTATATCACTAGCTTGGACTTCCTGGGGTGACATTGAGGAGCTGAATCATGAAAGAACTGAGGAAAAATCACATCAGCTTCTGAATCAATCAGCTTTGCTGTCTGAGACTTTTACCCACTGACAACATTTCTGGAATCTCCTGGTTCTCATCAAGAAGCTCATCATCCATATTGACTTTCCACAGATGTATTCACACCCCATGTTTGATGCGATTAGCTATTGATTAAAACCCAAACATGTAGCCTTGATTTAATGAGCCAGCCTATACAGTATAATAAGCAAAAATACTGTACTTGTATTTTTGGAATATTTATTCCTCTAGAGCAGTGCATGATTCATACTTCTTTTTTTATGGCAGCTATAGATGCAGTCTGCATGTATGGGGTAGACTTTAGAAAAGTCAGTTTCCACTGTGCTGTGTTGTTGTTTGCCCTACTTGGCCCTATTAATAACGCTTTTAAGTCCCCCTATTTAGCATTTATTAACAGTAGACAAACATTTAATAAATGGTTTATAACACACTATAATGTAGTAGTAAGTAGCTATAAGTGTTTATTAATACATTTATCAAAAACTATAACACCTCCTCTGGACACTCATAAGTAGAGGCTGCTGTATAAACAGATAATGAATTACAATATGGTAAAATACAGTTGTAATAACATAAAATATATCTTTATAGGAGAGGTTAGAATGCTTACAAATACTGTACATTAATAAACACTAAAAATGTCCTTATATCTGCTTACAACTACATTATAGTGTCTCATAAACCATTTATTAATTGTTTATATACTGCTTTTAAATGCTAAATAGGAGAACTTGAAGTAAGTGTTACCACCATATTATTTTCCAACCTTGACTGATCCAAGGATCTGTAGTTGATGCAGAGTAAATAGCTTAGCAGATGACTGCAAAAATCATAGCCCTTGTTCTTGAAGCCCACTTTCTGCAACTCTTTGTGAAAATCATTTTTACATTAAACTTCATTCACACATGATTTACTGGTATTTTTCTTTTTTTCATAATTTCAGACAATAACCCAATTCTGTAGGTCTATTGAACTGGTGATGCATATAATTGAATTAGTTTTGAACGTCACAGTGAGGTATTTCAACACAGGGATTTCATCATGTCTCTATAGCTTGCACTCTTTCACAGAGCCAAGCCAATATAAAAAGTATTGTTTTGAATTATTTGAAGTTGCAAACACTGAACAGAAGGTTTTGAGAGTATTATGATGAAGAATTTCCAAACTTATGCTTAGAAATCTTCATAGTCCTGAAAAAGATGCACACCACAGTGGCTTCATCCCACATTGTTCTGTACCTAACAAGAACAATATTTATCCTTCTGGATAAGCATTAATCATGTCGTGTCTTTCTTAGATGTAGCACAGTTATACTTTACTCCTCCACAAGTTATTTTGGCGCATTAGTTGTACTGTGATATAATAAATCTGGTGACATAAGCAATTAATTATTTTTATAATAAAATATAACCTCTTAATGCAACCAATCATCAATTTTTCACTTTATTTTTGTAAGATAGTCTATAATGCCATAGAACATGCACACAAGCATATTAAAGTTGACTGTAATGCATAAATGCAGTGAATTTACATTTATATTTATATCAGTATTCATTTATATCAACCACTTGAAGTTCAGCATTGATTTTGCTGGTAAATCTATCACAATGTCACAGAGCTCCTCTTCACAGCATATCAGTCTGTTCATTTGCTATGTGTTGCATTACCATTTTCAATTCAGCCAAAGTAAACTCGATAATCAAAGCAATTAAAAACAATCAGTTGTGTTTCCAAGTGCTATGTGGAAACTTGGCCTGGCAACTCTTTGGGATTCTGGACCTTCTCTCCTGATGACCCCTCAAGGTGAACTCTTGTATGGCTGTTCATCCCATGAATACTAAATATGGGTGAATTAAAATTTTTCTCTCTTCTCACTACTATTTAATCAGTTGTCTTACTGAGCTGTCTGTCTGGAGTAATCCCTGAGGCTCACCATCACACTGACTGGCATCATAAAGACAAATGGCACGCTGCTCTGGAAGTATTCAAGCCTTAGCAATCCCACGCGCCCTTCCCCTCTTTTTGTGTGCACTCTTTAACAGAAGTTCTTTGTTATATGCTTGCAATGTGCTATGTCACCCCTTGACCAATTCTCAAGTATGATTTATCTTCAAAGTACTTTAATCCAAATATAGATTTATATTAGGGTTTAGGAAGTGCTTGTGTGTATAATGAGATCAGAGATTTATTTATCAAACATTTTTCAAGAGAGAATATCAGGCATACTGTATTTTTCTATAAGCATGCTGAAGTGTTTTTTCTGAAGATTGTTTTGGTGGATTTGGCAACACTGGTGCTAACTGGTGGTCATATCAAATATGCTTTCATGTTTGAAATGAAACATAAATTGACTGTTGGGGTCAACAGGCCTTGCAGTATCTAGTCTGCCAGAAATTCATTATGATACTGTACAGCTACATTCCTAAACAAACCACGGGTGCATTTTTCAGTCAACAACAGTGGTCTCTGCTTAAAACCACTATGTGTAGAACTAGGAAATTTCTGGCTTTAGCAACCAATTTTGTGCTCTCTGAAAATCATTCACAACTTACAGAGCTACTGGTTGTGACCACGGTTAATGACGTTCTTGTACAACTTTGTTAATCTTAAGAAATCCCCACTTAAAAATATTTAATGTAAAACAAATGAGATTGTCATGGAATTTTAAAGCAATAAACTAAAGGTGAGAATCACTTCCAATTAATTGTCTACATGTAAGATATACGTATGTTTATGTGAGTATTGATGCAATACATAAAAGATCAGTGTAAACAACAGATAGTAGTGCATTGAGCCAAAGCACATGTTGTGTTACTGATGCTATTTTAAACCAGAGGCAATTAAACCTGATGTTGTCCTATCCCATTACTATACATACTGGAAAAAAAAGAAAACATCCAGAGGAGGAAGAGGAGGACCTTGATGATAATGAGGCTGATGCCAGCATGTGATGTCCATGCACATCCAGACAGCTGGCATCCTACAGGTACAGCAGTTTGTCATAATATTTTCAATACATTGCTTACACATTAATATTCTGTCTGCATTGGATAGTGTTTGTTATTTGAAAAGGAAATTCCTATAATAGAATACACGGGAGGAAGAATGTTATGTTATGTTCATTAAATATGGAGTTGTAATTGTTTTATTATTTTAACTACTTAAATCATATTCACTGTTGTCCTGTCAATAAAACAAATGACTAACTTTCCTCACTACTAATGGCTTTAGGACATCATCCACTTGTGTAAACAATCGTCTTCTTGTCATGTCAGTGATGCAATCAGGAGAGCTTTAATAATAAATGATAAACATGCTTCTAACTACTACAGTAAAGCAATGGTTTCAGCCACACAAGTTTATGACAAAGAGCATTTAGAAACACGACAACTTCGACAACTTACGTTCTTCCAACAGCACATACAACAAAAGTTAGGCATTGTTGCTTTTGGTCAAAGGTGACTATTAGCTAGCAGCAAATCATATTTCCCAAAAATGGTGACTTTATATTCACTTAGCCACTAGCACGTCTCTTCCACATTCAACATACATCATTTCCTGTGTTTCCATTAGATGTGCACATTAGCTGGAAATGACAGTCCCCACCAGGATAAATGGAAACTAGCATTTAAAAAAGCTTATAGAACTTTAATAGATTGAATAGCTGGAAAAACACCACTGGTAAAAAGCATCAAAATTATATCTTATGATAATTTCTAAGGATAAACACTTTAATAAAAGTGCAGCACTGTCTTTTCCCTCTAAAGAAAAATTTATCTGTTATCAAACTAATGCAAACTAAGATTTCCTATAGCTGTCATTTTATTGGAGGAACATCAGTCTCCAGCTCACTAATATTCCAACTTTAATTAAGTCTCTGGTGAGTTCCTTGGAAGAATCTCAAGTCCTCAAATCCAAACAGATGGCACGCTATTTATTGCATAGCTTATGCCACAGGTATTAGCTTTTTTTTCTCCCAAAAGACTATCCAAGACAAGGCTTCCCTTTATGTATTCTCCTGGGCCTGTACAATTCAAAATTCAGCCAAACAATACAGAAAAGTTAGTTTTAATTAGATCTAAAAATACAAGAATAAATCAAATGGCAGACAATCCCAGGGCAGGCTATTTAAAGATGCACCACAGAGAATGTGAGTCAGTGTGGATGAATGAGTTTAAAATACAGTGAGTAGCCTTGTTTCAGTCATCAATCCATGGGCCTGCATGTGGCCTGATTCAAACAGCAGAGCTGCTGCCTCACAAAGTGGAAGCCCTCATGCAGCAAACAAGGGAATTGTATCTGACTGTACACATTCATCTAGACTAATGGCATGGTGATGCATCCAGGGGGATACACAAGCTCATGTTCTTTGTTCCAGATCATTTGACTCCTTCTGACTTCTACTCGGCCCTGTCACAAGTGGAAGTGTGAGTGATCTGTTTAATCTCATCAAATATGATTAGGCAAAACACATCTCAAGATAATATCCTACAGCCCTCTGATTCAGCAGCGATACAGATGAGGCGTGAAATGTTGCAGCTATAAGTCAAAAAGGGCTACAGAAGGCTCAGCTGTGCTCCACCCATATCAGCTTTACATGAAAATGTTCTGTTTATACACATATAAAAGTAAGGAAACATTTAGCTAATCTAGCTGTGGGTATTTTGGCAAATCCATGATGTGTCAGGAGTGTACCTACAATGCTAGCTGGCATCATCATGAGATATTTTCTGCAATTACTCCTTTTCCAAGGTAGCAGCGGTGTTGTAAACATGCCGTTATTATTCTACCCAGTTCTTCATTATAATGAGCTGTCAATCAAAGACAGAACCATTTACATAAACAGTAAAACCCCAGGCTTTTAAGGGCAACGATAACACAAAGCTTTGAAAATGAAAAGGAGGAAATTGAAAAATTCCAAATTTCATCTTCTTCTGTCTGTTCTTCGCACCTCATCTTTTGGTGATTGATTACAAGTAAACTCTTCCAAAATATTTGTTCTGCCCGGCAGGTGAAAGATGACACAATATTAATAAAATTTTAAAAAAACATATTTGGATAGATTTTTTCTAGTTGGGAATGTAGTGATTATTGTTATCTGTAAATACAGTATTGACTCAAGGTTTGGAAGAATCATTGGGTTACTTCACAATGTCACTAATACCTATTAAATCTGTAATTAAAAACATGATCCAGACAGATTCAAACAAACATTTCTTTATCACTTCTGTTCAGCACACTGTATTTGGTTTGCAATCCCACTCCATCTTTGAAATCCTTTTATCCTTTTACTTCCTCAGCAAATCGCCCAGTGAATTACACAAGGCAATTTACATGCTTGGCTAGTGAAAACAAGTGGAATTACTGTTATTTCTGCATAAAACGTTGTGCTGTTAATCCAAAAGAAGGACCACTATTTGTGTCAGGGTTGGCGGGCTTTTCCTGCACGGTCTTGTTATGGCTCCTCCAGTTGTCACTAATCTACAGCAGAACTGTGGGATGAAAAAGAAAAAAAACCAAACTGTGTTGATAAGTCTGGTCCAAGTTGCTGTAAAAACTTTTCTACCAGAGTCTTGATGTTGACACTAGAAAAAAGGCAAATACTATTTAATTGTACAGGACTAGAAATACAACTGCAAGGACTGTTAGCTCAAGAATAAATGTTCAAGATTGCAATACCAGAATTGTGCTGTAAACCTAATATGTTTAAGTGTAATAATGTTTTTTTTAAGATATCAATTTGTCCCTGAAGGATTTTGTCAGAGACTTCTGTTCTGCTATGATAAGAGCTTATTGTGAGCTGGAGGACTGATATGGACCATGCCTACAGGGTACAGTGGGGATCAGTTTCTTCAGTTTAGTAAGACTTACAAGGCCTCCTTAGAGGTCATGCTGTGATTGTTACATTGCCCAGGGTATGGTTCTCACATTTCAAGGGTAAAGAGAAAATCCATTTTTCAACTCACTATTTACGATTGCTCACGAGTCCCCCCCCCCCCGATATCCAATTACTAAATTATGATGGATTCTTAGTATTATTTTCTGCCAGGCATTATTCAAGACAGTCTATCTCAATTTACATAGCTTAACGAAGCACTGAGCTTTTAATAACGCGAAGGAGTATGATAGTGGGAGCTGATGTTTAGTTGAACTGGCTGGGCTTTTGGTGGTAATGATTATGAAGTGAGCATTGGGAACCATCTCTGCGAGAGAAGACGGGGGAGCGAGGCGTTGTGTGAAGCAGGCAGATGGTTGGCCGGACAGTGTGTAGATAATGGCAACATTAGTCTGCAGGGAAGCAACATTATGCTCAAGGTCAATGGGAGCTGAAGAATGGAGAATCATAATGACTCGGGCCCTGTGTCCTGGAACGAGATCTCCCTTTAAGGATGTCGACATATTTAATATGAGCTCAGTAATCTGCACAAGGCTATTATATCCATCCTCAAATTTCAAAATGTTCATCTGTGTCACTGGAGAACTGATAATGGGCCATAAAAGGTGCTTTCTTTTATTCTTTTAAATTGGATGGGTTTACTGTATGTGTAGTATTCAGATTACTACTAAAGCTAAGATACTATAACCAACATTTGCTGTAGTCAAATGTAAGTTTGATAAGGGGTAGTTTTTATAATGCTCGTCTACAGACCATAGCACTTCATGTCCACATACTGTATATGGCCTTGTTTAAATTATATTGGTATAATGTACATTTGCATTATGTTCTTGGAATGCATTTTGAATCTTTCCATATGGTCCTCATATATTCATGGTATTTTCATAAGCACACTACTATTTGATATAGACTGCATTTTTATGCATACTAATCCTCATATATAGCACATATTTCTCCTGCAGTAATCCTTATTTACAGTAATTAAGAAGACATGAATGCTAGCAATACCTGTACCAATCTATAAATCTGTGATCCATACTCCTCTTCTATATTTTGACCCATTACAAAGGCAACATCTGCATACTGTATTATTTTAACAGTTGTTTCCACTCTGTTTTACTGCTTCACTTTTTGTTTTTCATATTTTGTCATCTATTTAGTACATTTGTTCCATTTCTCTTTTTTCCTGTTAGATGCTATTACTTTTTCAGTGATCTAATTTCCCCACAGGGGTCAATAAAGTTTCATCTTAAGTGGTATCATTTCACTACCAATTTAAGCAATCAGCTGCATCCTAACATCCTTGACCATTATGTCAAAATACAAAGTGGTTCGCCTCCCATAGCCTACTTCCTCTCTCATGTTTGTTAAAACAAGGGCAACAGCAGCCTGCTGCGTTGACATCTGTGAGTAGTTTCATGAAACCACTTCAAGCATATCGAACTCAGCTCCAGTGAGACAGGGAGACTCAAGTCTTCCTTTTGTCACCCTGTATTAATGCACAAATCATGAGCGGAGCTGAGAGCCTTGGGCAATCTTCTTGAGGAGCTTCGTGGTTTCTTTTTAATCCTTCAACACTTTGCATATATTATTAATACTAAAGGCTGAGTAATACTCAACAGTTATATGGAATAACAATTACAGTGAAACTTTGGTCATAGCACTGTCCATCAACATATGTTCCCTTTTATATAACTCTATATATGCAGACTGATATTGTGACTGTGGATAATAGCGCTGTAATTACTCTTGAATGCATTTCAAAGTACACACCTAGTCACAACAAAATGGCAGTTTCAAGTTGTTCATATTTTAATCCGCACTTTGTCTCTCTCTTTCTTTTTTTTTTTTACAGTGGCATAGTTGAAAAATGAATATTCAATACTGAGAAAAAAGCAAACCTCACACATCCCCCATAAAAAGCAAATTAATTACAGCGATTAAAACTTTGTACAAAATGAGTTATTTATAGCATCATATTGAACTAACAAAATAACATGTATGAGCATTGGCAATATGGTTCAATGTCTTTGATACAGTGACTATATACAGTGAGGGGATGTCTGATTCACCAATGCCTTAACATGTCATTAGTACTGTTTGCAGCAAACTCAAAGGCCATAATGGTGATCCTTGTATTGTTTTTATGATAAGTCACAGAATTAAAAAATGGAAAAGTTAATGTCAGACAACTACTTTAGTAATAACAGCAATAATATCAATCAATATAGTATCATATAATAAATGTCAATCAATCATAATAATAAATACATATATTTTGACCAGAATTTTTTTACTTTTTTTTTTTTTTTTTAACATTTTAAGCAATTTATTAGAATCCCTGTTTGAAAAAATCTTCAAAAGTGTGAAAACAATCTCATCAAAGTGACGGGAACTGATATGACCTGAAATTAAAAGCTATAACCAGTGTTTTATCTTTTACTAAAATTGATTACTTACACATTATTTACATGCCGCCTGGCAAAACAACCTCTTGTTCAATAAATGGAAAAAAAAAATTTTAGACTTGTGGAATACTTTAAATACTGTATATGCTAATATACAAATTGTAATGTGTCAGGGATCCCAAGATTCAACAATATTGTTCACCAATATTCACGTTAGCAAAGTATTTTACAGCAATATCCACACATTGAGCATAGTTGTTCAATAAAATTTAACATAAATAATGAACCCCCACAAGGTTCCACTCATTCAGTTTGGATCCTACATCAAATTGCCAACCAAAATTAAAGTTCCTCATCCATGACAATATCTGCAAGTGTACTGAAATCTTCATCACGTGTCTGACCCCATCTCTACATCTAGACTCATATTGAATCCTGAGACAAGAAACAGTTGATGTGTTTTCCCTCCGTGTTAGTCCTCAGACTTTGTGCTTTAATTTTCCAACTTGTTCTCTGTCGGTACAAATCAGCAGCATGAGCAAAAACTGAAAATAAATCAATGCAGAAATATACAGTGCTAAGAGGGGACTGATTTAATCTAGAGAGACAATTACATAGATTGTGCTTCTATGTTTTGTTTTGTCAAAGTGTCTGGTCTGTTTTACGATTTTTTGAATGTATGTAGTATATGGCTGTGGTGGGGTAAACTCCAGGCAACATCCAAATCCCTAAAAAGATTCCTCTGATGTTAATGTTTGATAAATTGATGTATTTAACATATTCTGTTCTTAAAGGAAAACTGTTTGAAAAGCCAAGACTTGACTCTAACTTAAGTTGAAGCACATTTCTTGTTGCTTCTGACTTTTAAAAAACCTGCAAACAGGTAAATTAAGAGAGAGTAGAGTAAAAAGTAAATGCAAGCCATGAAATAAATGCAGAAAAATGTACAGCATTTAGGCACCGTAAAACTGAAATGGAAATAATCTAATTGTACATGGTTTACATTGATTACAAAAGGAGAAGGCTATATTGTCAGCAAATGCTTTGAAAACAAGCATATCCAAGCATGAGATTTCTGGAGAAGAATAATAAGTAAAGTAAAACAGATCATGTAGTGACACTGAGGCAGCTTAAAATTGCATGTCTGCTGTCAAAAGTTGTCATTAAACAAAGGAAAAGAGTAACAGAAGTCTAAATGAAGTACTCTTTCTTTTCCTCTGCATGCACATGGTTTCCCTCAGCATTGATGATGGCTGTATCTGCGTCGGGGGCGTCCTCTGCTCCTTTGGCCTCATGTGTTAGATATGTCCCTGTAGACATACAGAGCCACAGCAAGTTATCCACCTGCTGAATAGCACTATTTACTCCAAGCAAGAAAATTGTTATTCAAGGGAGTTCAAGCGACCTCTTTTACCTTTATGTCTGGCCAGATATCGTCCCAGAACTATTATCAGACACAAAGTGATGAAGACCACGACTGCAACAACACCGCCGATTAAAGCGTGGTCAGGTCCATGTTGTCCTAAAGCATTAGGATCTGAAACAAGACAGAGATGGAGGGAATGGAGAGAAAAGTGGAGAGATAATATTAACACCTGCAAGATGTTTTGCTGCTATCTAATGCAGCTGTAGACATTTCTTAAAAATATTTTACTCCTGCAATTGTCCTGAAAAAATCCAGATGTAGCTTTAACATTTGCGAATAAAGCACAACAGTCCCAAATGAGCTTCTGTCATTTAGAGCAACATGACGTCGCTGCTTTGAAGTGCTTGAATTGAGGTATAAAAGAAGTAATCATAGGAAATACCACAAATCTCTGCACAATTCAAAGATGTGCATTAGCAACAACAGCGTGCTGGAAGAAAACTGAAGTCTAGCTCTGAGTGATGTTTTAGTTTTTTTGCCAAAGCTATCTTTTGTGTTTTCCCCTTGCTTGCTGCCATAGCAGCTGCTGCTGAGGATCAGGTTTTTTAAATAAGTGTTATTTAACATGAGGTGTCCTCCGGGCAGAGAGTGAGATGAAGGTTTCCAAGGCGGGAGCATGCCTTTGTGTCTGCTGTAATAAACTGTAAGTGGCTGTGTCTTTACTGTGCACCTTGTGTGCTCTCATTATCTCAAGCTGATGAATGGCTATGACTTGTGCTCAGTTTTGCAAAGTGACCCTGGGAAATGACGGCGGGAATGTTCCTACAAACCTCATTATACTCCTCTGTTAACGTAATGCAACTCTCATTTTCAGCAAGCCAAAGTGTGGGACATTAAAAAAAAAAAAGATGGAAGTTGTGAAACATGCAGTTTATTTAACTCCATGCAGAATAGAACCACCACAATTGTTTTATCAGGGACTCACAAGCAGGCGCTTCAGACTTTGACGCAATAACTGTTTTGCTACACGATCAATTAACTCAACTTTGGTTGCATATCGATGGATATAATGATCTGTACAGGTGATTCCACTGTCAACAAGGGGCATAAGCAATTTTCATATCACACTTAGCCAGTGCACACTGCTCACAGGAATGAGACAAGCTGAACTGCTCTTGCTGCATTGCAGCTGAACTTGTCACCTCAACACAACTAGCTACTTATGCTTTCACCTTAAAGTGTGGGTAAATGACCATTAAGTATTTATCCAACCAGATTTTCTGAGCATTAATCCACATGTAGATACACAGATTATCCTGGAACAAACTACAGAAAGACAACATTTACAATCAACACTTAAGAAACTACACACACTGTCACAAAAGGAAAACTACAGACATTTCAGCGGCACACAGGGACATCAATTGTCCATTTTTTGAACTGGGAATCTTGTTTCAATCCTGTTTCCATCCTGTCTCAAATAGACACAACCCCAAGTATTTTAAACCTTAAAAATATATATATACTGTAAATACAAATACATATCATATCAAACAAAATTGCTGTAACCATGTGCTATGCACATAAATTAAATCATGAATGTACCTAGAAAAATATGGTAAACAGAAATCCCACAAAGAATTTTGGACATTCCCTTCCATTTCTGCTGTAATCACATGATCTGAAATCAAATATTTACACACCGGCACAGATACAATCTCCAGTCCAGCTCCACTCAGAAAGAGCCGTCTATTTCATTGTGCAAAGACAAACCAAACCAGAAACATATTGTGTGATAACTTATGCAGCCTGTGACATGGCTGGAGAGAAAGGAGCTGGTGTCAGCAGAGTGAGCATCCATGCATGGTGATGGTTTGGCTCATGCTGTGTGGAGGTCGTGATGTGTCCTGACCCAGATCCAGATCCAGCATCACACACTGTAAATCTGGCTTGCAATGATCGTCTAGTGGGATATTTACCTGTTGTAGGCCCTGGAAAGTCTTTGGCTGTTGCCATGGTTGCAGACAGTGACAGCAGTAAGGGAAGACGAGGGGAACAACACCGTGATATAAAAGGTGACCACAAAGTTCAAAGGAAACATGACAAATTAGCATGGTTTGTTTTTCTGAGTTTTTACTTTGACAGCATGCAAAAGTGACGGAAAGCAAAGCTTGCTGTCAGAGCCAAATGCATGCTTAACTGCAGTTGCTGGAAACAGTCACCAGCAGAGCAGCACAAGATACATCGACAAGGACAAGATGAAGAACAAAGGTGTATATACTGAGATTTTTGGTGGGTAATTGGCAATGTACATCCTTAATGGGTCAGTTCACCGAAAATTACACATATTTTCTCATTTACCTCTAGTGGCATGTAGCCATGGAGATAGTTTTGCTCTGGTTAAAGGATATCTGTCCAATAATTTTTCTGAGAAACATGTTATGTGTTACACAAATTAAATTCCATTCACCACCATTGTTGTGGGGTGGAAGCATATAACTTAGAGACAAATATCTCAAAACCTGGGACTTTTCACCTGCTTTAAAATATTCAAGTAACATGTCATTCACCTGCACCTGAGTATTCAACAAATATTGGACAGTCTATGACGAAGGATAAAAGTATAAAAATGTGGCCAAATGGTTTCTAAGGCTTTTAAGTTTTTTGGAAAAGTAAAGTCAAGGCTTTTAGAGCATTTTTTTTCCTGCATCACCATGAGAGGCCACGTCCTTACAGTTTAAAAGGTACCCTGTGGAGTTTTTTTTTTTAACCACTCGTACTATGGAGCAATGTTTTTGCGAGTGGGTACCCGTTTGTATGGTGTACGTGCACAGGGACCCACATGCACGCGGTTGATGCGATACACATTCCTGCCTCCAGTTTCAAGCTTTTCCACTGACTGGCAGTTAGCTTGCAAAGGTAGTCAGTAAGACTGCAAGCTGCTAAACATGGATGTAAACAATGCACAATTTAAAATATTAAAAGGCTTTATGAGGAAGGAAATGCATTCAACATTTGTTTGCTAAACCTCAAGGATACACAAAATGCATTTTGGTGAGAAACACTGAATATAAACTTTTGTTTGTTTACAGGAAAACTCCACAGGGCACCTTTAAACTTCATGGGTTGATTATCAAAATGAAACACATCCCAAATGTGTTTTCTACATCACAACACCAAAGCTATTTTGACTATCAAGGCAACCATTTAGCATGTTCTACCTGCAGAGTGCTCTTGTGGCTTAATATGGCAAAGTCATACCCAAACACTACAACGCTAATTCCATTAGGAGAGATGAACTGAAGAAATCACATGGAGCATGTGATTTTGGTAAACATTATTCAAACGTAATTGCATGTGTCGTTATTGTTTGGTTGTAATGGTAGAAACCATTCAGCCTAAGAACAAAAGTATAAATGCTCTAGTGATTTCTATTTTCTGCTTCTGCAAAGATGTAAATTTGTGCAGAGGTTTACAAACAGTAACTACCTGATGGTGTAACTTACTTCTACAATGTCTGCATATTGTCAGCTACCAATAATAAAACTAATCAGAAACAGTAATAAAAATGCTGGTGATGTAACAGTGCTCTGTATAAAAAACAAAGCAGAAAGCAAAGGGGGAAAAATAGACAGAGTATTGAATTCATGCAGTAAAACAATGCCATTTTCTAGCTCAAAGCCTGGTTGTTAGATCATCAATCATCAACTGTGTGTTCAGTGTCATGTTTGTGAGTGCATGGAGCGTTGAGGCGGGGCCATGGGGGGGTCCAGGCGTACCTGCGAATGCAACTGTGACTGCCTATGCCTGCCTGATGTGGGAATGTCACATTAGCAGATTGGAAGAATAGAGGCTAGAGAGGGAGGCGGGGGAGCTGAAGATGGAGGCACTAAGATGACGACTTCTGCTAAATGAAAAAAGAAACAACGGGAAACAAAAACAAACCTCTCCATGGGGAACAGGCTCAACATGCGAAAACTTGCAGGAAAATCAAAGAGCACAAATCAATTACTGAATGTGGCTGGTGCAGTTGGTTAATTCTGGTCTTTCACCTCAGTGAATACAGGCATAATAATAAAAAAATGCATAGATAATAAAATACAAGAGTTGCACAAGTGACTCAAGCTCTGAATGAGTAAATTCTTTCAGCAGTATTTTTACGAAAAGAATGAGCCATATATGAAGGACTTTCTTACATCTATTAGTTTATCAAGAAAATGGTAATTGGTTGGTAAATAGGCCACACACAGAGCATCTAAAACTCATCAGGTGTCATGCTTATTGAAGTGAAAATGTACAATGGATGAGTGAAATGTAAGGGTAAGAGGGTGAGAAGCGGGGCTACAGCTTCATAAACAGATGCAGTCATTTCTCAACTGTATTTAACGAAACTACTATCTGTTACCATCTCTCTAACATCTCACTCAGAGTAATTATTATATACTCTGATTCCTTGCTTTATTTAATACAGTGTATTAAGGACTATAATTACAGACGGTGATAAATTGCGGCGGAGCGATGACATTTATTGCTACTCAGCTCTCCTGTCATTAGCAAATTAGGTTTAGAGGCTGAGATGATCCGAAGAGACCCGGAAAGTATTCAGCCAGACACGGTGTAGCTCTGAAGAATGACTGTCATCATCAGTGGAAATGAGCCCGTCTCGCACATCTTTTACCTGCTCGACTCAATTTTTCATCCTTCCCTAGAAACCAGGACCTTTGTATTTAGTGTAAGAGGGCTGCTGAGGGTTATACGTTTTGCTATTCCCTCTGTTAATCTAAAACATGTATAACTCTAACAACCAAGGTTAATTCAACAAATTTGAATGTTTCTTTTTAATTTGAAATAATAAAACAATCTTTCTGACTGTGAAATGTGAGAATTGAAACTTTGGTCCCGCACATGGCTCCCAGATAGGATAGGATAATATGGACTAGCCTGACATTGCTGTCTACCCCTGTTCAATGAGCATGTTGAAAGAAGAGACTGAGATAACAAAAGCTGAAAGGACAAATGTGTCTTCCTCCTTTTCCTTCGTTTTTTTACCAATGACGGCCTTTCTCTCCCCAAAAGCCTCTGGCTTTAAAATCGAACAAAGAAGCTGCTGTGCAGCCACTAACTGCATGTGAGCTTGGATAAGTCCAGCATCTGAGCTGTGATAAGTTACTCCCAAACAAACTGCACTCTCGTGTGGGACTATGTAATTGGCAAAAATGGAAACAAAATAAATCCATGTTGAATTTTAATATTCTGTCCTTGTTTTTGTATTTTTACTTGGCTGTATTTGATAAACGTTATAAACATGTGCTGCAGAGGCCTTAATGATCCGTTTCCTGCACCATGCTGTCTTTATTCTCTCAGCCGCTCCACTGTCTCGGGATTAACTTATCTCTCCCCCAGGCGGTACTTGGAAGCTAAATTCTGCATCCTTAACACTTTTTTCCTGTTTCCTCATAGGAAGAGTCCAAAAGCTAAACCTGTGTAGCGATATGTACAGTACAGTGAGGGAAACTGGGTTATCCTGCACAGTGCCAAGGCAAGATTTGGAAGTGAATTCTTGAGGAAAGTTCAGTGCTGGTCTTAGAATGGCATTATCCTTAATTTTATATATTTGATCAAAAAATTACACACATTTATTAACTAATTTTATTTTCACATTTGTGGTCAATTGTTCGAAGCCATCTTTTACTCTATTTTATCCAATCCTGTATTACCACCTGGCACAAAATGCAATGTAATCATTAAAAGGACCAAAAGGTTTTACAAATTTTATCCCATTTAATGCAAATCACATATACTTCACATCACAGATAACCACTTTGTAAATCTAAACAGGGCAACCGTGGCTCAAAGAGGTAGAGCAGGTCATCCATTAATCGCGGGGTTGGTGGTTCGATCTACATGTACATGTGTTCTTGAGCAAGACGCTGAACCCCAATTGGTGCAACCCCAAGACCGCTGAATTGTTTTTTATATTAAAAAATGGATGGAAACCACTGGCTGCCTCGAAGGGTAAGAAAAATACATCTAAATATTTTAAACTGTACAACACGCTTTTAAAAATGGTCAGCCAAGATGTTAAGTACACGTGCTTTGTAGCTAAGGAGCTAAAGCTTGCGTGTTTTAAATCTATTAAAACCAATTTGACCTAAACTGAACTGGCACGTGACTTTATAGCCAAAATAATGATAAACATTATTCAGGGAAACTGTTAACATGTTTGTTGATTTATTCCTACCTAAATACACTCACTCATTATCTATACCCACTTATCCCTCACATGGTCACGGAGGGCTGGAGTCTATGTCTGCTAATATTCATAAATTAATCTCCTATGACTGTTTTACAGGATTTATAATCAAAGTTTTCTGTCCACAATCTTACAAAATATACAAAATTAGCATTGAAAAATGTTCCTTAAACATGTCCCGGTCATTATGATCGGCAGATTATCTGACAGAAACACTGTAATTCCAGGAGATGCTAAACTTTGTGACCTTTTTCTATTGAAAAATCTTTCATATTTAAGGTAGTTATTATTGTGTTAATATGGTAGCTAATATTATTTGTTATTATGCTTTTGATTTATAGGCCTTTTTTATGGTAAAATGCACCAGCTGAATATCTAGACTCTTAAACTGCCAGACTGACAAACCCTCTGCTGGCTTTATAAGAATATCAACCATCGTTGAGTTAGCACACAGTGTGCTGCAAAGCCTTGAATAAAGAAACAGCAAATGTGATCATCCATAACAAGACTAGCCATTACTGTACCCACCATATACAAACAGTATATATTCAGCACCGCTGGTCCCCAGGTGGTTGCTGGCCTCACAGCGGTATGTGCCATTGTCTGTTTTGTTTAGTGTGGTGATGGTTAGTTCCCTGCCCTCCACAATCATACGCTCGATGTCTGGCAGCTCTCCTCCATCTTTAGACCACAGTACCGGTTCAGGCCTGGGAAAGAAAATACAGACAATATTTTTTTTTTCATCTTGCTGCTCATGATCCCTAAATGTAAAGAAATAATTAATACACTGAAGAAATATTCTTGACAAATGGCATTCTGTAATGAAGAGGAATCACATTTCAAGTCCAATTTCTGTCCTATTTTCATGCTAACTGGCACCAAATTGAAGTTGTAAATAAATGCCAACTTACTTTGGGTTGCCTTTGGAAACACACTCCAATTTGAAGTATTGCCCTTCCTGTGGAATAATCAGTGAATGTGTGATCTCCAGATGGGGAGCATCTGTGAAGAAGAGACAAAAAAATCCAACTCTATGACAGAACTGTGAGTTAGAGGCTTTAATTCTAACACTGAAAAAGTACAACAGTAGTTAGTTCTTTGCTCATTGGGCAGCTCTTAGCTTTAGCCCATATCCCTGTTCTGCTTTGGTACTAATCCCTTACCTGCAAACTAATCCTACACTAATCCTGGGCAAATTCAAAGCTAAACCTGCAGACATAAATGTAATCTCAATCCTTGTATTTCTTCTCAATGCTAATCTTGCACCTAATCCAGCTTTGCAGGGTGTGTATGACTGCACTCACAGTGGACCACCAGGACCTCGGTTGTCATGTAGGGGTTTGAAAGAGACACATGCTCCACGCTGCAGGTGTAGGCGACGCCATCGTCCCGTCTGTCCACCTGGAACTGGAGGCTACTCCTCACTGTGAATGATTTTCCTGTGGCATTCACCTCCGTAGTACCTGCAGAGAGTTAGAATATTAACAGGGGTGCAATGTACTTGTGAATTACTAATATTATTGGGGAACAGTTCTGGCTTTTGTGAGAGTCCTTCATGTGAAAATTTATTTTTGAAAAAGAAGCCGAGAAAAACAGCTTGTACGTTAACTAAAATGTGAGAAACATGAAATTTTATTTCAAGATGTTGCTTTTCTGACATAGACAGCTGCAGTGTTGTTGTTGTTGTTGTTGTTGTTTTTCTCTGCATCTCCTTTGAGGGAGAGAATCCTTGGCCTTTGAAAGTCAAGTCAAAGTAGAGTGAATAGTGAGGGGAGAACAGTATGAGCATTGACTCGGTTGGTTGGGTGTGTTTGCTCCTCCAGGACCATCTCTCAAACATCCCAGTCAACACAAACAGGCACACACTCCCCCGGCAGTGCGGAGTGGATTTCCATAGTTGTAGTCACACCTTTACTTTCTTCCCCCTCCTTTGTCTCCTTTTTCCTCTTTGTTTCATGCCCAAACATTCACCCTTTACACAGCTTCAGATCTTGATTTGTGTTTGCTTTTTCCCTGCCCTGTGATGTCGTCTTCATTTAGAGATGCCTCTTAACTTATAATTGGAAGCATTTCTTTGTAGTTTGCTGCTGCTCTCCTGTCAATGCTTTGTGTGGTAGCGTCACTTTTCTCTGGAAACAGCTGTACAAAGGTAATGCACATGAACAAGGCAAAAAGGACAAAGGCATTACTTGATGACAGAGCTGCTACCCTCCCTCACCAGCTTAGATCCTCCCCGCAGTACCTCCTCTCCCCTCCACCTCTTCCTCTCCCTGGACTTTCTGCCATCCACTGCAAACCCGAGTCAATCAATACATACTCCATCACTCACAAATACACACACACACACACACACACACACAAATTGTTCAATCCCTTGGTCTATTAAATGCTAAAAGCCCCTTGCAATGAAACCCAGATCACCCATATCATCATCATTTTGGGAGATCTGTCCCATTTGTTCCACTTCACTGATTCTCTTTGATTTTCTCATGTGTGCAAGGGGATTCATTTTCCAATGTCTACTTTCCAATGAAACCACTACTATTACTACGACTGCTACTACTACTGCTATAACTGCTACTGCTACTACCTGTATTCTTCCTGTTGCTATTAAGGTGGGCGGATTGAGAATGATAATTCTTCTTCTATACATACTACAATTATAGGAGAGTGATACTTTTTCATGAACTGGCTTGACAATATTGTGAAATATTCTGTTGTAGCGATGATGATAATTTTGGTGTTTCCAATGATTTTGTCTCAAAAGCTTAGAAAAGAAGGCAAGATAAACAAATGATTGGATTTATCTTTACTGTAAGTTACAATTACATGTACTTAATTAGTAATTTAAGAATTTATTTGTAGACATGTCATTTTATTCTTTTACTTTTTATCTTTGAAAGCATTCACTTCATTCTGGATCTATTTAATATTAATTACTGGTGTCTTTTGTATGCACGACACAAAAATAACAAAAAGTCTAACTTCAAAACAAAAAGTAATAGACAAAGAAGACGATAACTGCAAGAGAAGGACGAAGAAACAAAAAATCGCCATTTTACATCCAACCTCACCGGCCTCCTAATTGATTAATGCATCACAAATGAGACTATTTTTGAGACCTAATTTCAAACATCACATATCATTTGAGTAAACAGGAAAGTCAGAGGCCTTGCATTTTGCCCTGAAGTACAGAGAGGGGATAGTAAGTACCTCTGTGGCGTCAAACACAAATCTCTCCAGCTTTTCCTCTCATTCATCAAGTCGCCTGCAGCATCAGAGCTGCCACAGAGGAGCTGTCAGTCTGTTTCAAGGCGCCTGCTAGCATCGCCAGAGAGCACGCATGTGGCAGCTTTCATAAGAATGTGAATGTGCCAAGGTGCACCCGCTTTGAACCAGAACCCCAAGAGGCAAGCAGATCTACATTCAGGCAACTGGGGGCGCTCCTGTAATCACCAGCTCTGTATCTGTTTTAACGAGGCAGAACCTCAGTGGCAGGATTTGATTTTTTTAAAAGTGTAGACTTATTATAGTTTAATAAGAGTAATATTAGGGTTGGTCAGGTGTAGTTTGGAGAATTTTGGCTTCCCTTCAGATTATTATTGTTATATGTTCATTGGGTCAAGTTCTCCTCAGCTTTGAAGAAATAACTGCATTACAATTTGAGCCTTTGTTTATTTCATGAAGGCATCAGAGGCATGCTCTAATAGCACATTCATTTTTTACACTATTTCAAACTGTGCTTCTTTTAACACCAGAACCTCCTGCTCTGCACAGTTTGCAACCTACTGCCTGCTGACCAATAATTACAGCCTAAAATGTTTGGAGAAATTTCATGTTTTATTTCTTCTTTCATTCTGTGACCTAATTTGCTGTTGAAAGCCCTTTAAGTGTAAACTCATATTCACGAGAAAAAAACGCCTCATTTAGCAGTTAGGGTCTTTAATTTTACATAGAAACTTGTTTCCTTAATGAACATTCTTGCACATTTAGTATTTTGGTGTTTGGTAGTTGGAGGGTAAAGAGGCATAAGGGACATGCTAACAACAGCTCTGCTGGTAAATTTGTGGTTGTGTTCCTGCGTGAGATGGCCAACCTAGTTGATTTTCTACCAGTCTGAATCAATGTGGTCTTTGGTAGTACAATGCTTAAATACAGTGGGGCAAAAAAGTATTTAGTCAGCCACCAATTGTGCAAGTTCTCCCACTTAAAAAGATGAGGGAG
>LKNJ01001650.1:0-88243 GCA_002120245.1 Maccullochella peelii
ACATATGTATGTATGTATACATATGTATGTATGTATACATATGTATGTATGTATGTATGTATGTATACATATGTATGTATGTATACATATGTATGTATGTATACATATGTATGTATGTATGTATATATACATATGTATGTATATATACATATGTATGTATGTATGTATGTATATATACATATGTATGTATGTATGTATGTATGTATAATGTTGATATAACGCCTTATGGAAAAAGGATTTCCCTTTGCTAACTTTTGACGAGGATCAACAGCTCTTGTTCTGTTGCAGGGAGGCTCCAGAAACGATTCGAGGAGACAACCTTATCTAACGGGTAACAGCATTTTAAAAAGGGATAAAACATACTTCCCAACGTCACCTTCTTGCCAGAGATACTTTCTCCTTAGAGTAATTGGTTTAAATGTTGTAAGGTATGTTTGTATATATTGCTTGTTTTTGAGTGAATACCTTGTATAATGAGTCCTTTTATTAAGGGATGTCTTACTACAGATCCTAGTTGTGACTTGAATCTTTTGCATTCTTTTAAAAAACAAAGACATTTTTTAGATTCTAGTTTTAGTTGTTAGATAACATTGTACTGAAAGTAACTGTTGTGATCTTGGCGACATTGCAACAAATAGGTTTAATGGGGTAACAAACAAATTGTACAAGTTGTAATCATGGCTGTTTGGCCAGATTAGTTACCACTTATTTTGGAGGTAAAGAAAACTATGAGTGCACACAACTGTAGCAAGTACGGTAAGCTAAATTTGAACCAGGAAGTCCGACTGTAAACTGTAACAGATGTTCACAATGAACAGTTTGGACATTAATTTTACTGTTCACCTTGTATCTTTCAAATAAATTTGACTTTTGAAAATAACCATTTTCAAACTCGTGCAGATTTATTTAGGGTGAATAAAAGCCATTATCAATAGTTAAATGCTGTAAGAAAATGCTGGGCTAAGTGTAAGTGTGGGTTTACTTAATTAATGTCAATTTAAAAGAACCAAAACAAAAAAATCCAAACTAAAGCCAAGCAAACAGCAAGGAAAGTAAAGCACATCAAATCAGCCATGACGCAGAAAGCGAAAAATTAAGGAAATCAGTCATAATCCTCCTTCTCCCCTGACACTTATAGGCAGCAGATCAACACACCATGCAGCCACTTGGTGCTCTTCGTGGTGTTGAGGTGGATACGCTGACAAAAATCTCCTTCAATAATGTCCTTCCTAACCATTCAATTACAGCCCCCTTGTATCTTAATGCTTTTGGAATACGCTGCAAGCAACAAACTCGATTTGCCGCTGATCCCCGGGGAATAGAAATCTGTGGAGTTATAGGGAGAATTTAAAGAAGAAAGTGGGCAGACAGACAACCAGGCAGGCTCCATCATAGCGTTAGCTGGTGGATGGTGGAAGGAGGGGAGGGAAGAAGGAAGCGAGGGCTAGTATCCGACCTGAATGAGAAACTCCTCTGAGAGATGAGAGTCTGGGCTGTTGGAGCCGATTCAAACACTTTGAGTCCTGCACCTCCTCTGAGAGAGATTTATCAGAGGAGGAAGTGGCCTTGGCTCCTCTTTTTGGTCTGATTTGAGGCCTGAGGGATTCAGCCTCCTGGGAAGGATCAACCTTCATCGTCCAACCTGTAATTAGTGATTAACGGTGAAGTCCAGACTTTTGATTTACTCTGCTCTGCTCCCAGAATGGGATGTTGGTCAGTGCCATGGCGAGAGGTAAATTACCTATTGCACTGGAGGCAACAAGCTTGTCAGGGAAAATAGCATGGGCCTGCAGGACGTTGCAAGGGGCCGGCTGCATGAAGACAAATTGCACCAAGGTTGCTTAGCCAACCCTCCTTACTCCATCCTCTATCATGCTCTGTCGCTTTCTCCAACACATGCTCGCTCGCTCTGTCTCTCTTCACCAAGTCTCTCATTCCTCTAACACACTCCCTTTCTCTCCCTCTCAATGATGTTCAATATCACTAAGGCTGAACGGTTGTGTGCCCCCAATTGCTTTGAGTTTGACATTTTGAAGCAGAGATAAGAATTTTTCCCTGATGCAGAGTATTCATAGTCCACACACAAAGAATGTGCATCCACAAAAAACAGAATGTGAACGTTCTCTGATCTTAGATGGTTGAGTTGATTTGTGGAAACTCCCTCCCAAAGCAAGAAGAATGGCGTTTCTGTTTTTGATGAAGATGAGCTACTCAGTGGACTTGAATGTTTGACAGAGAAACGCTGAAACACACATACTCCCTTTGTTTTCCCAAGGAAAATACTGCCACTGCCACTAGTCACACTACTGAACAAAGTTGGTCCCTGTACAATAAGGCAACAATAACAAACCATTAATCAGGTGAAGTGTGTAAATGCTTTGGCAACATTGTTTTTGAAACTTTCATGCCAGTAAAGCCTTTTTGAATTGAAATGAATTGAATTGTGTGCCAATAAAGACAAACACACCTGTTGACAGGGAGAAATCACACCTTTGCACCATGGGTTGTATTTCCTGTCAGCTCTTAACAGAGACACAACTCAGCTTAGAAGAGCAAAAAATATAACCTGGCTGTGATGCTGAGTGACGAAACTTGGGGAGGGAAAGCAAATGGAAGCATGTTTAACCTAACCATGATGACAGCTTTGTATTCAGAGGAAAAAAAGAGGTAGTCCGCACACTGAATACTGTAAGCTCCCATGTGAAAGAGAAGCAAGACCATACAGAAAAAAAAGACACCTACAACTAGTTGATCACACGCTACAAAAAAACACTATTATGTACATTAACAACATAAAATCGTTCTCAAAGAGGCTGTGTCCTATACAGAATATATACAACCGCCATCTTTTTCCTCACTGTTTGTAAAAAGATTTATTGTAACAAAGTGTAGCACATTATAATGTATATCTTACACAAGCTACAGCCTATTTTAGGACAATTATGCGGTTTTATGTACACAGTAGATCGGTTTGAGATCATTTCTGTGGCATGTGATCTCCTGTGATTTTTGTCTGTATTTAGCCTGCTTTTCTTTGTCACAGATGTTTGAGAAGCCTGACAAAGATGTCGAGACGTTTCCTATTTAACTTTCGGGAGCTTGCAATATTCCAAGTGTGGACTGCCTCACGTTTCCCTTTGTATACTGCTTTTGTCCTGCACCTTTACCAAACTGGTCCAACTGGTGTTGGATGTGCACACTATCCACCTTCTTTTTTGTATGTTTGCCACTGTAAATGCATGTAATGTTGGCCTGCTTTGGATTATCTACCTTTTTTTTATCTACATTCATTTGCTATTATATTATCACATGAGGACTGCTCCCTCTCCAAGAGCTGCCCTGAAATCGAGATTTGACAATAATAATGAACTTCATATATAGTAGTATTTTGAACAAAGTTATAAAGTGCTTTACATTAAACAACCACGTTAAATAGAGAGAAACATGCTTGCCCCATGCAAAATGCTTTGGGTTTCTGTATTGACTAAGTTTAATATCTACCATCATTTAATTTGTCTATGTCTTATTGTTTGACTTTGTTTTGTTTTTTGTGAAATGCCTTCATTAAGACCATTTGGGTTTTTAATCCAAGCAACACTTTTCATGTGTTATTACTTGTGCAAAATAAACAAACTGAAAAATACTAAAAACAGAGAAAACGAGACAGGAAAATATAAAACAGACATTGGAGGTTTGTTATCCCAACATCACAGACTTGTAATTCAGATCTTTTGAGCATCAGAGCAAGGTAATAACTTTAGTCAACATCGTCTGAGACAGTCAGTCCACCTCTGCACAGCTGAATTTATCATGTAAATAAATAAAATGTTTGTTTACATGGAAAACTCTCCAGCTCAACTTTAGGTCAAAGAACTTTGGCATCATTTTGAGGGCGTAACTACCTTTGATGTGGATTCTGAGCTTCTCCACTTAAATGAGATTATTTTATAATGCTCTGAACAGTCCCAATCCAAGAAAAATACCCTAGGCACGGCTACAGTGACCAGTCTTTCTGTATCTATCAGCATCTCCAGTCTACAGTATCCTTCTGCATCTAGAGAACCAGAAGAAATAACTGTTTTTGCAGCATTAATGCTAAAATCTGTTTAAAAATGCAGAAATTACAGTTATTAGGTAAACGGCGAGAGGATAATTATTACCCCCTTCCTCTCTCCTCCCACAAACATTATAAACATCAAGATAGCTGTAAAACATTAACATATGGCCTTAGTGAGTGCATTACCTCTGGCTGATCAGCCTCAAGTCTGTTTCCAAAGCAGCTTTTGGGAGAGATCCTGTGGGGCAGCCAGCATTAGTATGCAACAGAGCCTAAGAGGAGTTCTAATTGGATTAATTTTATCATAGCTACCTTTTGGAAAACAACTAATGAAAAATCCCCTATCTTACTGCAATAAGTAAATCATAGAGCACTTAAGCTATAGTATAAGGGAGGCTGTGATTTTACGGTTCAATCATATTTCACCCACATGAGCCTAGATGGCTTTAAACTATCTCAGATTGCATTGTTTTTTATTTTGAGGGTTGATGCCTGTTCTGTCACTACTCTGGGTCAGAAACCTGTTTGTGTGTTAAGAGGGCAGTATATTTAGCATGTGCACCAATCATCTTAACCCAATACAAACTCGGAAAGAGTTACAGTACAGTACGTTTCCATCCAACTGTCTGTGCGTTCCAATACTGCAGCATCAGCACCACAGCTGCAAATGGTCCACGCCAACACCTTCAACTGGATGACAGGAGATGGTAAATGTTGAGAAAAGAGGATGAATGCAGCAATCTGCTTACACTGAACGGCTAAACAATCCTGACAGCCAGAAAAGCACATTGAACCGCTTTCAGTCAGGGGGCACTAAAATATATTCTGAGAGAAGGTTTTCTTCTTACTGTGAATTTAAACCAGACCCGTCAGTGGCGTGAGTACTACTGAAGCATTCATTCATTGAATCCACAAAAACTCAAGACCTCTGCAACGGTGTCACTGTCCTCAGAACCAGCAGCCCTGTCAGCAGTAGGACAGTGGCTGGACAAACTGTCTTCACCAGGCTGAAGGAACATCAGAAATTCAATGGACAACAATAGTTTTCAAGTTAACTCTATGAGAAGTATACATTCACCTTAGATCTGTATCTCCATACATGAAACTGGGGTTCTTCAATGATCATTATCGATATAGTTATAAGTTCACAACATATAGAAAGTGGAATTGGGATTTGTGTAATTTAAACAGTTGCCTATGGAGATTACACTTCAGCATGCCAAAAATAGACTTGGAGCTTTAAATAAAATGTAGGGGGTTGTGCAATGATGCACCTCTCTTGGGAGTGGATGTAGATTGTTGGAAAGGCTGCTGATGTGGACTGACTTTGATTTAGATTTATTCTTCAGTCACACCATTTTTAATTCTGGAAGTTATATTTTCATAATTTATAGTGTTCTTTGTGATGTATCACTTAGACTGTTGATGACGATGTTTTCTACCTCACAATGGTGTTTAGAGCATCTGGATATATAAAAAGGTTCCCTCTAGTTTTATTATCAACTTTCTACACTTCAACTAGAACAATGACAGTGTACAGTATATATAATTGCTTCCTATCATGGACATTTCAAAGACCTCAGAAAACTACCTAATGCTAAGTGTCTAGTTGCCTGATTCTTAGTTTAAACTTTACGCTGTCATTTCTTTTTAGTGATGCATCAGGTGTCTTCTGCTAAGACATGCCTTAACACATGTCAATATTCAGAATAATTATTTAATCTTCACTGCACTGTGCTGAATTGTGAATTAATCCAAGGAGCTTAGAGTCAGGTTCAACTGTCTCATGACCTTGATTAGATTACACACAAAAAATGAAGTAATTTGTTCTATTCCAAACAAAAACATAAAAAGCTTTGTCTGGATGTGTGTGTTTAGTAAATATCTAATTGTTAAAAAGACACAAAGCCTTCACTTTGTCATCCAGTTGAAGAGGAAAGAATAATACTCCCTTGAGAACTATTGAGAAATTTGGCCTTGTACTTCAGTTGAGGATCACTTTAATACAAAAAAAAGTAATTCAACTTATTTTACATCTCTTAAATACATTCTGGAGATTGAAAAGTCACATGTTGGAAAATGAGCCATGAATTATGAAACCATTTTAACACCACTTCTCACAGTCTGTGAATGGAATGCTCAGCAGGGGTTTTGACAAGTAAAAGCCTGAGTATTCATTAATTGCCGCCCTGCCATGGGTGCTGAATATCAGCGAACTTGCCTTAATGCAAAGAGCCTTCCCTGGAGGAGGCCCGGCTGTTGGTTTGGATGTCTAATTATATTCTTCACAGAAGTAAAGAGTGTAAATTAACTAATTTCAGAGAAACCTTCTGCAAATGTAAGGATTACACCAGACTTGGAAACATACAAGAATATAGCTGTTAAAACAAAACACAATGAGAAGGAAGATAAAATAAACAGAATAAAATGCAATAAAAAATAGACAAACATGCAGGAAAAAAATGCAGAAAAGCGAGGAGAAAAATCACAATTGTACAACCGGAAGTGACATGTTCCCCACATGACACCCATTCAAAAAAGGGTTATATATCAATTTTCTTAGACCATTATTTTGAATATCGGCAAGTCAGTGTGGTAATCGCTAACCTTAACCATCACCAGCAACAACAGTTTCCTTTAGTCATGACAGCGGTCTTCCCATAACTTTTACCGTGACAACAATTTTTCCCTAACCTTAAACAAGTACTGAGGTTCAAAGTTTATTCTTGACCTTGGTAACAGAAGTTGAGAAAATCACCACTAATTAATTCAATTGAGAAAATTATCTCAACACAAGGTCCATTTAGAACTGGATATCCTCTATCTGCTGATGATCATGTGATATGATCAAAAGCTTCGTAACAGCTACTAAATGGACCTCAGCGTGAGACAGTTTTCTCAGTTGAATTAAGTGTGTTTTAGTTGCCTAAATTTGGGTTCACATTGACAAAAGACCACTCCTGCTCAAGTGCCCTTTTTAAATAAAATAAATGTGTAACCTAGACACAGCATATCACAATGAAATCAAACCTTAACCCTACATTTGGTATACTTTAGATGCCCCATTGTCTGACAAACAACCTATTTTGTCAGTTAAGTTGCCAAAACATAACCTTTGTAGCCACAACCAGATAGTGTAAGAAATAAATATCAAAACAGCATAGCTGTTAACAATTTGCAGGTATGCTCAATATGAACAGTAGATATGTTGTGTATGGATGGATGGACATGGAGGCTCATCTCTGATCCAAATGTACAGTACATGTACTCATGGTGTCCTTCAAAAACAATGTCCAGCCCCATCTTCAACTCATGCAATCAGTGTGAGGACCGCATTAACATTACACTCTTACCTTACAGAGAGAACTCAGACTGTTGCTGCTGATGGTACTCAGTTAAGCCATCTTGCCATCAGAAATGGGTTGCCACAGGGGTCTATCCTTGGTCCATTACTGTTTACATAATAAGAATAACCTAAATTTCCTATTCGACTTCCTAATCAATACTTCAATGTCCACTTTTTTGCTGATGATACAATTGTATATGCCCCAGGCTCCACCCAAGCCCAGGCCCTGTCTCCCCTTCAGTCTGCCTTTGATGCTTTCCAGTTATCACTCCTTAATCACAGACTATTTTTTAATGCAGAAAGGACCAAGTACATGGTATTCTCCACATCCACTAGTGATTCTGACAATCCTGCCATTAAAACTTTAAATGGCACCCATATTACTCTTGCTGAGTCATACAAATACTTAGGAATTTGGCTTGACAGCAGACTATCATTCAAGATTCATATTCAATACTCAAAAATTAAAAATCAATCCAGGCTTCTTGTATAGAATTAAAGGATGTCTGTCTTCTTCCAACTGTAAAACTACTGTGCAGTCAACCTTCATGTCCGCCCCTGCCTATGGGGATATTCTGTATCTATATATTCTGCATGCTGCCCCATCAACACTTTACTTTTTTTGATACACAGTTAAACCCTGTGTTTAGTGCAATTCGTGCAGTTTTGTAAATAATAATCTAGTAACTATGATCCAGTAACTACTTAACCTTAGACATCCCTCATGTACGCACTAATGTTGGCAGAACTGGTTTCAGGTATTATGCGCCTTTTAAATGGAATGATGTGCAAACTGCCTTCAAAACTAGAGATTTACAGAGTCTCCCCTTGGTGATTTTAAAGCTTATTATCTGATGTTTTTTATGATTCTTGTAACTGTTTTGATCAATTCATTGTTTATTGTGTTGTGTCGTTTCTGTTTGTTGATTGTATTCTTGTGAATGTTTATTGTTCTCTCTTAGAAAAGAGATCTTAATCTCAATGAGACTGCCTGATTAAATAGATTAAATAAAATTAAAATAAATTACAATATGACGGATCACAATACATTCCAACTAAGTTTCCCGCCAGTCCCTCAGGAATATAACAGGTACATAACATGGCATCTAGCCTCAGCAGAAATCAAAGAGCTGTATCTCCTGGCTGTGTGTTCTGTCAGGAGGTGTCAGGGTTCAGATCAATATCTTGGCACCCAAGAAACAACAAGCACGGGTGAGATATGTCCCACAGTGCAGCACAAATAGCATTACCACTCTACTTGACAGAAAAGTACAATTAAGGTCATTACTGTGAATCAACTAAATAATGTGTACTGAATAAATAAACTTTAGATCCAAAACACTTTACATAGTTGACTGATACACTTTGGAGACAAGCTAAAATTAGGATAATCGTCACAGTGTAGTACATCAAGTAGGTCAACTACTGTTACTGCTATTGCCAGAGTGTTTAAATGTAGCCACTCTAAGGGATGAGGCTTTTTCACATGTGTTCAAGAATCAAAGTGCATTGCAGGTCTGCTGTGCATGGACCCAAGAAGAGGTTTTGTTGGGGATGAGATGAGGGAGCATTCAGACAGAGGATTCTTTCCAAGCACTTGCATTCATTTTCATTATTGTCTGTGAAGCAGCATGTCTAGATGCTTAGAATATGCATTTAGTAGGTGTACCCAAACTAACAACATTAAATTCTGTGGTGCACAGGCAAAGCACCCTGTGACTGTCCAGCCAACTTCAAAGGGATTACAAAGCACATTGGCACAAGAACGCACTCTCAGCCTCGTGTGTAGCAGCTTTTCCCTTTTCTCTTTCTGAATGGTACCCAACCTAACTAATGTTAAGCTAACTTATAGACACTGTTCATTGCTTATAGTGCCTGAATATGGTAGCTGAATCTAATATACTCACTGGTAACTCAAACATCAGGAGTACAATGATCCAGGCTCCCTTTTTACATTCAGGTTGAGATTATTACTTGTGGCAAACTGTGAGCTTGACCTTTTCCTAAGTTTATTTCGCAGTGATCACAGATGTTGACTGGTCTGCTGCAGATGACAGACTTCTCTCCCAGCATTGACTACACAAAAGTAGTTTCAACTACCTTGTTTTGGCACATCTCCAGAGAAACCCAGGAAATGTGTTTTTAAGTGCACCTGTATCACTTTTTCCTACATGCTTTCTGAACTAATGCTGCGCTTCTATTTCATGCCTTAAATGTTTCCTCTCCTTTCAGCTTTCACACTTTGCAATTAATAGTATGATAACTAGCTTGTTTAGAAATGTTAGATTAGTTTATTTTCCTCATGTGCTTTGTTGTATTTACTGGTGGAATTGAGGAAAGTATGTATATGTTGAAAATTCAATACATAAAGTGATAATAGAGTTAAGGTTGTATTATAATTATATACAATAAATATTTGGCTGGGCTGTGACATCGAGTAAAGTATTGTAAGTAAGAAAGTGCCTGTCACATACAGCACATAGTAACTTCTACTTATTGAATAATCATAGTGCAGCTATACTGACTAATTGGTGCACAGCATAAGGTGTAACTACTTTTTTATATACCAAAGCTCATACTGTTGTTTGTAGCTTATATAGGGTAACTGCTTTAAGCAGTGTACTAAATTACAAATGATTTATTACAAAGTATATTCAAGGTCACTGCTGTGACATTTATACTGTAGTAATGTAGGTTTCCTCATATACTTAACCTGTACAGGGACGATGCAACGGATTTCTGTCTTGTTACTGCATATAGTTGATGTTAATGTCTGACAGTCAATGCCCCAATGTATTGGGACACTCTCCTACCAAAAGTTAATGACACTTTATGATAAATGACACCTTATCTGTTTACCCATGATGCACTAGGCCATCATTCACCAAATTATTCAACGATGACAAGGGGCTGACTATCAGTAGCGTACAGACATCATTCATATCTGTAACATCATCTAATTAAAAGACATCACTTCTGCCAGACAGTTTCCTTACTGCTAGCTGAGGCAAATTGATTCTCAACCCCCTTCTAGTCTATGCAAAGAAGGAATGAATAATGCATGGACATTAAAATCTTATCTTCTGTCCTGACAAACAATGTTGCCACGCTTTGAATATTCCACAAAGGTGTGCAAAGGGTCCTTATTAGCAGAGTAGTCAGACAGGTGCCGTTTTCATGGGGAGTCATTCTGAATTTACTGCTGCCCGTTTCCAAGCTGCACCATAATCCTGGACACACTGGATCAACTGATTTACTTTATGACGGTGCTCAGTTTACGACAGCGCTTAAGGTATTTGCATAGATTTTTATAGCTGCCACTCACAGATTATGTCGGCAATGAACTGAAAAACTATAACTTTACAATGTTTGCCTCAGGCACGGACACCATGGTCTATGAGGTCAAATCAATACACAGATTTCTGTCCAAGTTGCTCCCCTGTACTGCTGGTCTCCTGGCTATATCTGCAACCTTCATGTCATTGAAATACATGTTCAAGGCTATGACTCGAGGCATTATTTCCAGAATCCTTTAAAATTGCAGCTATAAAACCTCTGTTGAAAAAACCAAACCTAGATACTGATGTCTTATCAAGGCCTATGTCAAATGTCCCGTTTTTAAGTAAGATACTTACCAATTTCCTGAACAAAAATAATATTTTAGAAAGGTTTCAGTCAGGGTTCAGGGGAAATCACAGTACTGAGACAGCCCTCACCAAAGCTGTCAGCGATCTTAGGGTTAGCACTGATGCCAACAAGGTCTCCGTTCTAGTTCTATTAGATATAAGTGCTGCCTTTGATACAACTGAACATTCTCATGGAGCGCCTTGAGAACAGGGTTGGCCTCTCTGGGAGTTGGTTGGTTCCACTTGTTTTTTGTCACTATGGGAGATCATGTGTCAAGTAAATATGAGTTACCTTTTGGTGTTCTTCAGGGAATCTGCCTTGGTCCTCTGCTTTTTTCATTGTACATGCTTCCTTTAGGCGATATTATCAGAGAACATAAGCTTAATTTCCACAGCTATACGGATGACACACAGCTGTATATTTGGTTGGACCCAAATGATGACCAATCCCTTTGCCATTTATCAACTTTTCTGGCTGCAGTAAATAAGTGGATGTAGAACAATTGTCTTACATTAAATGGCGAAAAAAATAAAATTTTATTAGTTGGCCTACAAGCAAAAAGAGAGCTGGTCCCTGCCAAACTTAGCAGTTTGGCCCTACAGGTTAAATCGGAACTCACACTTAAGTTTTAAATCCCACATAAAGAGGGTGACCAAGGGAGCTTTCTTTCATTAATACTGCAAAGGTACAGCCGTTCCTATCCCAACAAGATGCTGAAAAATTTGTTCATGCATTTATCTCAAGTAGATTAGACTACTGTAATTCTCTCTTCACCGGTCTTCCAAAACAATCAATTGATAAACTACAATAAATTCAGAACTCTGCTGCTAGACTTTTAACTAGAACAAGAAAGAGAGCGCATATCACCCCAGTTTTAGTGAACCTGCACTGACTCCCCGTGTCTTTTAGGATTGCTTTTAAAGTTCTTTTACTTGTTTACAAGGCTCTTAATGGTTTGGGACCAACCTACATTACTAACTCTTTGTCGTTTTGTAATCCCTTACAGCCTCTTAGATCCTCTGCTGCCGGTTTTTAAAAATATAAACTCTCACATGAATAAGAAAATTAGCAACTCAGCCTTTTTTAACTATGCCCCAAAATTATGGAACTCCCTACCCAAGGCTATAAGAGGTGCAAGCTCTGTGAATATTGTTAAACGACAATTGAAAACTTATTTATTCTTTATTTATTGTTTTGTTTTCTCTGTTTCTCTTCTTGGTTTTATTGCGCAGTATTTGCACTATTTTATTTTGCATGTTTTATTCTCTTGTTCCTTCACTTATATTGCACTTTGAGCTACACCCCCTGTATGAAAGGTGCTATATAAGTAGATTATTATTATTATTATTATCATTATTATTATTATTATTGAAGATACCTGCAATTGCTTTATATTAACAGCTGTGAACCAGGCCCCTCATATTAAAAACAAATGTAGCTCTAAAAGTGTGTTACCTTATATAGCTGGTTTATACCTGTATGTGGAAGAACACCAACAGTAATAAAACAGATTGGCCATGCTCAGTAAATCTGATTGACTAGTGTTTTTTAGGCGATCCAATAACTTAATAAAAAGTAATGCTTTCCCAATTAGCATTTATTTTCTAATGTAAATCTTATAGATGTTGATAGTTGATTATGGGCATCAGGGAAGGTACATAATGCAGCACTGTGATCTGGTGGTGATACACGTTAATATTTCAACTGGATGAGTTTAAATCCCATGTTGGTGAGCATCCACCTTGCTGAGCTAGATTCTGAATCCCAGTATGATGAATCCTGAATCCTCTGAGAATTGACACCAGAGTCTGCAACAGTTTTCACACACTTCCTGATCAGTTCTTTGGTTTTCTTCTCTGGCCCAGATCTACAATCTACCCACTTTTCTTCTTAGGACCTCATGGCTGGTGATAATGTTTTGACAAATCCTGGTCTCTGTGTTTTTTAAAGGCTTCAGCTTCTTTGCACCATGACAGTGTTATCTCTCTTGGTTAGATGAAAAGCATTTTAATGAAATTAGGTGAACTGAAATGTTCAATACAGTTGTTAGTCTCTGGAAGGTGAATTTGTGACCTTATTAACAGCCTTCCTTGCTCAGCTGCCCCACAGGCACACTGAGGGCCTATCTTTGAAGCACCAAAGCATTTAGCACAGTGAAGTAGGTTTAACGATGAATAAAGTGAAGAAGACACCAGCTGAGAACTACAATGACCTCCAAGTTATGTAAAACGCTCATCTAAATTCAGTATTGGTTGAACAGAGGTGAAATGGCTTTGAGTGCTCCAGTAGTGTGCATGAAATTCTTCAATCAAGTTGAGTTGTTGACAAAGAGAGAAAAACTACTACCGAGCACATTGTTATTTGATTGAATCGGCTACTTTTTAATAGTCACCTGAATTTACGAGCAATCCCCAGTCAAGAGATTTAATAAAATGGCTTATACAATCAGTCATTTATATATTTGGCAAGCTATCCGTTGTTGCTAAATAACAACATTAAGTGGCACATAAGGATAAAGAATGGAAAAGAAAAAGTAAAAGAGAGAAGTTAGACAGGTTGAAAGAAACTCCACCATAGAGGGGGAGATTTACTAACATTAAATATCCCATTTCCTTGTGAGGAGTTAAGCTGGAAGCTTGCAAAAAAGATCTGAAAACTGAAGAGGAAGTAGTTGGAGTTAGAACAACTCAACTCTTCAAGGAAACGCAGTTCTCCCCAGATTGGCTGGGGTTACTTTCTTTTTGTGATTTGCCAGAAGGGGTTTGCTCCCACACATTCACATATGATGTGGAGAATAGTAGACAAGATGAGACACCTCCGCTTTGACATTTGCTCTCGTGACTTTGTATTTAAAGCATTTCTTAGAGCAGATAAAGGGCCGATGAGATGAAGGTTGATTATGAATTCTCTCCCACTGCTAAATGTGTCAAGCCAGCCAAATGTCAGAGGATATTCTGTCAGAGGATATTGAGCTGACTGAAAATGTCAGACAGGGAGGAACCGTGAAAGAGAGCATGTGATTCAGATATGGCAGACTACCTGACACCATTATGTTGTCTAATGAAGGGGTATTTGGTTTGAACTACTGTTTCGCAGTATTCTTGACCTGCTTCCTTTGGCACAGACTCCATGGTGCCTCCATCTACCTATGTGGACCAAACATTTGAACACCGACAAAGCAGCAACGATCTGGAGTTCAAAGTAAGTAAACCTTTGGTGAGATATCAAACCTTATTCCAAGAACAAGTTAGTTGCTCCTCAGATTTCAAAGTAAAATACAATCAAAACTTAAACTTTTTTTTTCTTTTGGAGCCCACAATGTTGTGTGTACATGTACATTTTAGGACAGATGGCTTAGATGTGATACTATTAAAAGACATTATTGCATATCAATAGAATCTAAGGTTAAAATTGAATGTATGGAAATTAATTACTCTTTCTGTTAGTGTAATAGTTTCATCACAATTATTGCATTGTTGTCCAAGTGAATTAACTGGTGAAAGATTATGTGGACACCTTTGTCACAATGTTTATAGACTAAGATGATGTGATGACTCACAATCAACTACAAGATATCCATTTTTTCTCCGATGATGTAAATGGAAAATGTGAACACAAAAATTTAAAATGCTGCTTTAAACATTATTTTTCAGGGACAGTGTTCAGCCTTTTAAACTTAAAAAAAACATGGAATTGGCTTTTTCTAATGGCACAAAACATTTTAACCAAACTTTGAACTCACCAAAAGCTGTGTAAAACTCCTCTTTTGTCAGGTGCTTGTCGTCATTGACATCGTTGTACTTCAGCAGGTCGAACAATGTGCACTCAGAGACATCCTTGGACAGACCTTCTTGCTTGATGACCTTCAATGAAAATGCATTGATGTTTGGTTAAAGAAGGTGGACAACACTTTTTGGTTTGTCTTCATTTTTCCAAGCCTATCTCCTACAAATTACACTTATATACAACTAATTTGCAAAAGCAATACATATTGAAGAACACATACAATAATGCCGCCCAAATTACGTTTTTTTATCAACATAATGAGCATATGTTGTTAATCTGACGCAGTCTCAAAAATGTTGATACTGAACATACTTATTTGTTTTCCACCTTAAATATCTGATATTACAATATCTGCTAATACACCTACAGCATTGTTAAACATTTTTATGATTATGTATAGGCACAGACAGCACTTGGTTAGGGTTAGGGAAAGATGATGGTCTGTTTTAATACAGAAAAAGTCTACAGTGACTTGAAGCATGGGACACGACATTTTTCTTATCTCTGGTGTCAGATACCTGCACTTTGTACGCACATTTATTACTATAGAAATATAAAACTTCTAGGAGACAGGGTTGCATTTTTCATTTGGAGATGATTTGTTTGCATATGTTGTCAATGTGGATATTGCTGTCTAGTACAGTGGTTCCTATACGTTTTTAGTCCACAACACCCCTTCATAGTTATTTTCTTTTCATGGCACTCCTTAATGCCCACTGACACCCACAACCCTTTTAAGATCAAAACACCATGGATATTTATTATAAAAATGTTCTTTCACGTACTAATAAAAAAAAACCCCAGCACTGACCACATAACTAACATCAATACAGTAATACATGAAATCCTAAAGACTGATTGTCAATCACTCGTTTGCAGACGAGTGTAATATTGTAATATTGAAATAAAATAAACAATAAACAAAAATTAAGTACATTGGTTAGCTGCATTTCTATCTATTTTGTTAAAAAGTACTCCTGTAATGTCACCAGTCTTGGCTGTGGCATAACAATATTTAACAGGATTTTAAATATGGTGATTTTGATGTTTATTTTTTCTTGCGACACCCTTGGCCCATCACTTTGGAAACCACTAATCTAGTATCGGATAAAACGTAACAATACTTCAAAGTTTGATTTGAATATCTGTAACAGATACATACTATATTTATAATGTTTGCAGTGTAGTGTCTGAACCCTGATGAAGACAGTGTTGTTGAAGTGTTGGTTTTATCCTAATAAATGAAAAAATAAAAAAATTAAAATTAAAATATTACCCTCTGAAATGTAGCATTAAATGGGAATACAAAAATAAAGTGTAAGTATCTAAAAATTGTACAAGTACAGTACTTGAGTTTACTTACTCTGTGTTTATCAACTTTCTACTTTGTAATAGAAGTTTGTATAATCTTTATGTGCCCAATCTAAACTCTGTGTTGAATGTCAAAGTTGATGAAACACACACAGCATGAGGTGTCAGTTTATCGTAGCCAGACTGAGACTCACTGAAGTTTGTCACAATAGATGGTGAAAAGGCCCCCATCACTGTGCAGGTTTTATCACCATCCTGCTAAAGCATGATCCTATTCAACAGCCTCTGCATGTCCCTGGCAGTAAAACATCCATCATACTAGATCAGCTGTCAAAATGCTGATCACAAGGGACGGTTTTATACATCATGCCTCGTCCATCGGATCAGTGCACTTCCCTTCCCAGATGACTTGCCCAAAATTTAGGAGTCACCTGTAATGGCATATCCTTAGTGTATCCTAGAAACAAATAACTGTGGTGTACACAATAAAACAGCTGCTTGTGTCTTACGTATGTTGAATTATTTGATCTCATCTGCAAAATGTTGTTTTTAACCCTTTCTTTCTTGTAGGTATTGTATCATTTATAGTCGATCTTCATCTAAACCAAACCAAAACTGAGCTAGTGATAAGTGATCACTGAAAATTCTATGAATATTCTTTGGGAAAAGTCAGAAATATTCTCAACTGTTTGTTCATTTTTTCTGGCTTGGAGTAATGTAGGTGGTCTTTGAGAGATTTGTGCTGTAAGTGGTGTTAGAGTTAAAGCATCAAAGCCTGTAACTTCATCTCTTAAATATTTCATGGCATGGCCTTACTCCCCCCACACACAAATTTATGATTTATCTGGCTACTTCACATTTTTGCAGTCACTTTTCTATAGCGAGTGACTACTCAACCACAGTGAAAGAGGACCCCGGACATGTTCACTGGTTTTCAACAGACACTGTGAGCTAAATGGACTGAGACACATCATTGACGGGATAACCAGCTGTAATGTTTATTGAGAATGCAGCTTCTGCCTGTATCAAATCAAAGCTTTATCTACACAGTCAATGGAACATTAAAGGTTTTTACTACTTCATAACATTTTAAGACTCATTTCAGTAATTTCACAGGACCTATTCTTAGTTTAGCATCAATGTTACAGATTGGTTTTTAAAATACCTTTAAAAATGAAAAATGGATAATGACGTAACCTTTGCCATCTTAATCCTCTATGTTTTTGTGAGATTTTATTAGACACAACAGTTAGGGTATACAGGGCTAGCGCAGGGTCCGTGGTGGACAAGGTACTTCTTCTCATACCTTTTTAGCTAAAAGGTAAAATTTCAGGCATTCTGTAGATTTGGGCAATGCATGAAGAAAAAAGAAGTTTGATTTGCCATTTTAAAAGGGCACCCACGACTAAAAGGGCAGGGACAATTGCTCCCTGTTCCCCTTTATGTGCACACTCTAGCAAGTCAAGTAAGCCAGGGTGAGAGATTTCCATCCTAGAATTTCAAATGAGATCAGAGAATGCGCCAATTATAAAGGGCGCTTTAGGGCACGAGGGTGGCAGCCATGGTTTTGTATTTTCAACTGCTGATAAGAGTGTGATTTGCTTGTGCAGTGCTCTTTTTGAGGGCTTTTTACACCAAAATGTAATTTGCATAAATCTTCTTTCACATTTATCTTTGGTCAATAAGGCAAACCTCTGCAGTCCTAGCTCAAGCAACTGAGGTTAAGAAAACATGCAGATTACCCTGACAATGCAGTCTAAGTGAATCTGAACCTTTTTCTATTATGTGTATATTTAAAACTCACATCCTTTGGAGAGTAAAGAAAACTATATTTTCCGAGCTATTAATTACTCTGAAATTATAGTCTGAGAGAGCATTTCATACACCAACCTAAAAACTCATTAAAGATCCAATCCATAATTACATTTAGGCGCCCTTATGTTGAGGCACTGTCAACCCACAACTGCCTTCGTTTATTAAGTGAGTTATCAGATTGATGAAGCTATTTCGCTCCGATATTTATCATGCAATTATTTATTATGCAGAAATTTTGACATGAGGTGAAATTATGCAGAAGCTCAAAAGTTTTCTCAACATATTTAGACTGTAGATGTGTGTAAGCATTTGTGAATTTTCCTGTCACTGCAGCAAAAAAGGCCTATAGTTTGGCTTGCAGTATGACAAAAAAATAGCTAAAGCTAAAGAAAAATAACAAAAAGACCAAGTAAAAAAAACAGTGTTCTTACACAGCTATGTGTGCCTGAAAGTCAGAGAGGGCATGCATGCATAAAACATTTTTTTTGGATTTAGCTGAACAACCCATAAGGACCACCTGTAATCCACTGATATTTTAATTTCTGACGCTTCCAGAAATGCTTCTCTTCTTTTCTCTGAGAATTTGTCTTGTGTAGCTGACACTGTATGAAATATGCACATTCCCATGTGTGTCAAGTATAAAAAGGGGAGGAGGGCTAAAAGCAGCCCTTGAGGAACCCCTGAAAAGAGCTTCTCCATCTGGATGTTAATTATTACTGACTAGCTTGTGTCATTCAAACACCTAGGGAGAGGTGGAGTAGTACAGCTTGGCCTGGAATAGAATAAATGGCATCACCAAGAGGTTTGAAAATATGTCCAAAATAATATTCAACAGGTTTAAAGGGCATATTCAAATTCACATTCAGAGCATACGGACAATATTTTTCCATAAAACACAGCACAACATGGTTTGTTGACTATGCATTTCACTCACTAAGAATTGATTTCTCTCATGCTGGCACGGGGTGCCATGTAAATGTAAAAACATGTAAAAATATGTAAATAATATGAAAATATGGCAAAACTATCACTATTCTTAAGGAATTTTAGAAGCTTTGAACTCAAAATACTAAAATATATTCAAACTAATCTAATGAGACCTCCCCCGTCTGCCAAAAGGGCACTGACAAAGATAACCAAGGTGACCCCTTAACAGATGGGATATCCTACTAGATCCACAGGAAACTGACCTAAGAACAGCAACTGGTTCCATGGTTCTGAAAACCACCTCAGGTTACTTACCCTTTCAATTATTTAAATACTTGCTATATTAAATCAGTCCTCAGGTACCGGCAGACTTTGTTTGTTATGCACAGAATATCTTCCCTCCTCATGGCAGCCACAAAAAGCTCTTTTTACAACCATCCCTCTTGGCAGCGCTGGTCAAAGGCTGCAGCCTCCCATGAGCACAAGGCTCCTTTGACCCACATTGCTTTTCAAAAGATTTACCTAGAGCCACGCACCTCAGCTACCAGAGGGAAGGGTAAAAGGAGTAAAATGGACACAATTATGGCAGAAATCAAAGCGGCTAGTTTAAACACCTGAGCACACAAATGGTTTGTTCATTTGTAGTCTCCTTTTGAATGGATATTTACATAAAAATGACTGCATTTTTGATAGACTTAAGACGTGCTGTGGGGTGTCTTGAAAATGGAAATGCAGTTACAAAATGCTAAACAGGGAAAAAACCCTGACAAATAAAGGTCTCCTGTACCTAAATACATTTTCAAAAATCTCCTAAGATCAGTGTTAGTTGGTCGGTCAAGGTTAAGTTATTGCATGTTATTGTATGTATTGGTTTTTTTTAAATATATATCTTATTGTGTATTAAAGCTCATCTTTTGTTCAATATCCTTACCTGTGAGAGTTCACTGGCATCTATTTGACCATTGTTATCTGCATCAAAGCGTTTGAACATCATATCAACCAGTTGCTTCCTGGCAGTCATGTTGTTCTCGTGGGCCCCATGGATGTTAGACCCCGTGTATCGTTTGTCGTGCAAATCCAGAATCTTGGTTTTAAGCCGACGGTAGTCACTCAGTCTGCAGTTATCATCTGGGAAAGAAAGGAAAAGGGAGAAGCAGAATGGTTAGGGGAGAGAGAGAATATTTATCATAAAGTTGTAACAATCACTACTGTAAAAGATGAGAGGAAAGTATGTTTTTGCTTTGTGTGGATGACTAAAAATATTATTTAAAGGGGATGTCTAAAAACAGATATTTCATAAATACTTAAATGATTCCCAGGTGCTGAAAAGGTGCATGATTAAAAGCACTGAACTTGTGATTCCTAAAACTGGATGCAATTGTTTCAAATCTCAGCCAATTAGTACCTGTGAAAAGTAGAATCCCCCTGAAGACTCACATTATTCAACAATAAGCTGCTGTTAATATTCAGCAAAACCCAAATCTGAGCATGTCTATGATTGTCTGCATCACAATAACAATTGCTAAGGATTATTTTCCCGAAGGGGAGCACAAACAGTGACAGTCGTGTGCCATTTCTCTGCCTCAAACTAAGAAAGCAGCAGCCCCATCAACACAAAGAAACTGACGAACAAATCCATCACACAGGTGTCAAGAGCTAACCCTGACAGCCACAGAAAACATGGTGGTGTTGTATTTACAATCCGCCATCAAAGGCTCTAGATCAAAGAAGTCAACTACATGAAAGGTTCAGCAAAGTAGAGTCAAGGCAAAGAGAAAATAATGACTAGAACTAGCAGTTGACACATGTCATATCAACTTCTCATTGTTAGATCTGGAAGTGTGTCTCCTCTAATAACAATTATATTAGCTGATGTCAACCAACCCACAAGAAAAACTTTGTTGTTCACTGAGATGCTTTTCAAATCTCAGGGGAGGAAGGTGACAGCTCTGCTATACCGAATGGTGTAATCACCTACTCGGGAAAAATATGCAATAATAGCTGCTGCATAGAGTCTTCTGCGAGAAAAATGATCTTTGTTGGGGATGATCAGGCGAGGATGATTTAGTGAGTGCGGTAATGAGATCTCCACTCAGTAGAACTGGGTGCTCGCTGAGAGCTGATGACTGGTTAAGCGGAATCAGAGCAACCCCAGAAACCAATGACATGTCATTATTGGATGCGTAGGATCTCATTTTTGTCTTAAAAATGTCTTCCAGTGTTCATTCGGTGAAACAACTTGAGCAATCAGTGAGCATTTAAATGGAGATGCTTGGTGTAATCCTGACGCTAACCATCATTTGGGTATAAGAGGCTGAGAGAAGTTCTCCCAACACTGTCAAATTAAAGTGCTTCTACAGAGACTATCAAGTCATTTTCATTTCAATTCTGTGTGACCTTGTAAAGTCCCAAGGTGTGAAAAACTCTTATTTGCTGGCATTGAAATATTTAGTGTTGTGACTGAGAAACGTTGAGATGCAACAGTTATGAATCTTTTATTGGTTTGTGGATCTTTTGATATTCTACCAGGTTTAGTCAAATAATTAGTATAAACAAAATACTTAATAGATGATTTAGTGAGTTTTTTTGTTCTGAGCAATACCAATTTTCTAGAAGAAATTTTACCAAAATCTTTTATCCACAGATGGGTGACAAATAAAGGAAAAACCTGAATAAATGAGTGGAGAAACATGACGAATGCAAATGCATCCACAGAGGGCACGAAGGGTCACTGAATGATTTGATGAGTGTGAAAATGATGTGAATCATATGCTATTACTTTGCAGTCACCAGCTCATAATCCAGTTGTATGCCTATGGAAAATATTAAATAAAATATTATATATTATATATGTACTGATGTGTTAGATAATGCTCTCTACCATGATTATCAAAACAAAAACACCAAGTGAGGGAATATCTTTTGGAATAATGGTGGTTATTCTTCCAGTAGAGTAGTAGCCTTGAAGCTGGTCTGGAGACTCACGCTGGCCACCTTACTAAGACATTTTATGTTGGTTTTTCCTTTGTCACCCATCTGCATATGTTGTGTTTTTACAAGGTCTCAGTTGTTTCAGCTTGGAGAACTGAATAATTGAAAGCTCACAAAGCCAGGTTGAGAGAATTAAACATAAGCAAGGAGCTCTGGAACAATGCTTCAGTTTGTTTTAGCAGGTACACCTGTCAGTGAGAGACAAACCAAGTTGTTGACAGATGTTGGAGCTGCATGCTCAAGCTGAAGCCTCCTGCAAACTAGCAGGGTGTGAACAACAACAGTGGTGGCTGGTAAGCTTGTCCTTTCTATCAGCCACTGCAGAAAACAAAACAATGGAGGAGCTACTGAATTACAAAATCTGCTTTGGCTGTTAAAACAGTGAGAATGGCTGATGAATTCTTGGAGATGGCACCAGCAAGGTTAATTCTTCCCCTGGAAACTGTATCAGCTGTTTGAGTACATGCCATTCATATCATGGGACAGGGTCTGTTTTGACAAGCGTCAGTGCCAGAGAAGCTGCCTTGGTCACAAATGGCAGAATGAATAAAAGATAAATGGCTGCTGGCATAACCAGGGGATATGAAGGTCAGCGACGTCAAAGGAGCACACACTGCCGCATGCATATACACAAACACACTTGCACACACATACACATTCACACATGCTCTTACATACAGTCCCCACACGCCCAAGTATTCAAACAGTACATGTCCACAACAGGGGAGTGTCAGCATTAATTAGACAATGGCTACTATAATCTCCAAAATTAACTAAGCCAACATTCCTCAGTCAAAACAGGCCTTTAAGGAACTATCAACAACTCAGCAGAAATCTCTTGTATTTTTCAGTCGAATCTATTTAGTCAAACAGAGATCTTCTGATAGGATTCTCAGTCTTGTAAAACCCAGCCTTGGGTACTGTAGGGTTCTCAGCCACCCAAATTGCTTTCGAGCTGTGTGGGACACATTAGACTGCAACCTGCCTGCTTATTCTATATAACTGGTGAGGCAATTAATCAACTAGCAAAAACAAAATCAGTGATTTTATCCATGATGCCTTTTGACAAACACGAGCTGCCCCCTAAATGTTGATGACTCGAACCATCAGTTGAGAAGCCCAGATTTAAACATCTTATTGTTAATCGAATCATCTGCTTTTTTTGTGCTGTGTCATTGTACAACTATCAATCAGGGTAACTTTTACAAAACTCGTCCCTGGGCACCCCTGTGGCTTGGTTGCGTCTCTCTCTCCTTCCTTTTGCTGGCACCTCTTCATTGTCACATCTAATAAAAGGAAATAAATGAGCAAAAACATTTTTTAAAAAACCCTGTCCCAAAATTACCTAATTATAATGCACAGAATAATGACGGAATAATAAGAATAATGAAAAGGCAGAGGAGCGCAATGATTGTTTCTTTACCCTCGTTTCTGTTTGGTGCGCCAATGCTCTCAGCTCAGGTGCCAAATGCTAGCAAAGTCAGCTAAACTACATGTGAACTAGACGCTGGCACCATTTCCTCTGATTTCGTCCAGTGTGATCCCCACTGATAGTGCTGGCACAAGTGATGCAAGAGAGATGTTCAGTAGTGGTTGATTTTATTAATTATGACTAGAATGCGCACTTTTATTTGTTTGACCACGTGCAACTCTGATCTCAGATGATGATCATGTAAGACGCCAGTACAGGTACTTAACTATGAGTCTGACAGATAGAAGGTGAGACATGTAGGTTGCTATGGGATTTTAGTGTGGAGGGACTGCTCTGCAGGTGATTAGGCAGAGGCCATAATATCTAATTTCTCATAGTTTTAGCTAAACTAGACATGCAGTGGATGGTTTTGCATGTTATTTCAACAGTGTAAATGAAAGCAGAACATGTAACTGCAGTTGCTCACTTTAAGTGTGTTTGTTTCTTAACAGCTAATGGATTTAGCACACTTGATGGAAAAGTGTGATTTTTGCGGGAATTAAAAAAAAATCTTTACACGCAAGTGTTTCCTGTTTCTCAGACAGTCAACACTACAAACAGTTTGGCCTTCATACAAGCTGCTCTACAAAGAGCAAGAGTCATTCTACAGGTAGTTACAACCTTAAGAAAAATGGCTACAATTTGAATTTATGTTTGATTGTGGTTTTCCCCATGGTAAGAAAGACGGGAGGTGGATTTTCATTAACCCATGGACATTCCCCTTTTAATGCGCTATGAATTACTGCAGCTTAATAACCAAATATGACCCGATCTTCCTTTTTCCCCAGTGCAATCCTAAAATGTTCCTTTCCTTGTCATCTTAAGTCTGCTCATTTATAAACCATATTAACGACAACACAGTCCTTTTTTTGCAATATCCAATTACAAGCTGAGACAACACCGTTCAAGGGTAACAGTGTTGTAATAGAACCATCAACTGAAAGAATCTCACTGGAACGCTTTAATGTAATTCTGCTTTTGTCAACATTATTCATGGCCAAAAGGTTCTGTAGAAAGCAGCTGATATAACGGAATTGGGTGGCATGGAGTCAGGCTGTAAAACTTTTTCATCCACTCACAGGAGTTTTTACACTCAATATTTCACTATCACTTTCAATATTTTTTGAGATATCAGTATCTTTTCATAGTGGCTGTTAATCTGTCAAAGTGGCTTTTAGTCAAAATGTAGTGGCATTTTCATGGTAGGTGGTGTTAATATTTTAACTCTGTTTGGTAATAGCACATGAATGACACAGACTTGTCATAGTTTGCTTTACTGTTTGGCTTAGACTGCTCAATGACCTTGCTTGTGATAAATGTGTCTGGTCACATGGGCTCCATATGTGGTAAGCGACTGGCCGGGTTCCACCGTGAAAAGCCATTGCCTCTTATTAATTGCCTTGAACTGTTCATATAATGTGGAGGTCAAGTCCCCAATACATGTCAGAGTGAGAGGACTCATATGCGCTAAATCGACTGGGTGCAAATGATTTATTTGATTAAAACGGTTTGTCAAAAAGAGCAACACAGTAGCAGGAGGCTGCTCTCCTGTGAGTACAGACCGTTGTTATTGAAATGCAAAGCCATCAGTATTTAGCTACAGCCATTGTCTCACATTATTGGTATACTTGTTAAATTACTGCTACACTTTAGCTTGGAAGAATCTGGCTTTGCTCTGTTTTTCTGCTTTTTGGAGTTACAAGATGTGGCAATTCACTGGGTGTTGGAGGAGCTGTTTAGAGGCTTGTGGTTAATAAACAGTGTTTGAAGAATGCTTTGGAACGCCTTGCTTTTGCAAGAAAAGGTCTTATAGCATAGCATGTTGACAGACTAACATTTTATTTATGTGGAAACTCCACCGATTTTACACATCAATGTATGTTTACAGGTCTTGGGGAGTAATACTGCATATGTAAAGAATAATGTTGTATAAAGCCTTATGTGGCTTCAGAGGGAGCTGCATGAAGTCCAGTAAATCACCTCAAGTGATGTCACTTCAGCGTTTAGTCAGTGTTGGTTAAGCTTGAAGACTAAACGTTTGAACATGAAAAAAAATCTGGGGGTGTGGAGTTAGAAAGAAGTGAGGTTACCAGACCTCTGTAGCCCGTTCCTCGTCTCTGCTAGCTGCTCAAAGCTACATTACTGTTAATGTTGCATTGTGGTTTTGACATAGAAGAAGACTGTGTGGAATAAAAAAGACAATATCTTGGGGTTTTTTCCTCCAAACTGTCTATCATGAGTCTTAAGAAAAATATTTCTTAAGGCACTTTGTATAAGCCACACAAGGACACGAGGGAGACAGAGCTCTTACAACTCATAACAACAATTATATATTATTTTATATTATTATATTATAATTTAATTGAAATGACACAGTTCAAAGAGCTGTTGGTTTTGGTGGAAATTGGGACTTACAGGCGGCATACACCAGACGCGTTTCAGAAGCGTTTCACTGGCATCTGACAGAATAAATACTGATAAATTTTAAGCTGTCGGTGCCTGTCAAATAACAGCTCAGATTACACTCACTTTATGTGCGTAACTGCCACCCAAAGTTACTTTCTGCCTAAATAGACAAAATATGCTCTAAATAAACAACTGCTGATGTGCTACTTTCTCTACATAACCAGTGTACACAAGGTGTTGTCTCGCTGAGATTAGTTGTCTCAGAATCAGACCTGTCTCTGGCACCACGTTCCTCAGCTGGCAATTTGATAATTCTGTCAACAATCTGCAAACTAAATGTTTTGAGGAAATGTGACGTAAAAATAAATAAAGGTTTAATGTGATTATCGCAGCGACCAGTACTGATCTATAATTTAGCAGGTGATTCTTGCAAGTATCTGTCATTCTGCTTTAAAATGCATAAAAGACAGTTAATTAAATCCCTGGGCCCAAATGTGGACTTCATCACTGCTGTAGTACAACTAAGGGCGTTTTCACACCTATAGTTGGTTTGCTCTGGTCCAAATCAGTTGTTGAGTTTGTAGACTTGGAGCGTTTTCCCCTTGGTTCGGTTTCTTTTCACACAGAAAAATCCTAAACGCATCACTGGGGATGTCACACACTCCGAAACAGTAGGTGGCGGCATGCACCATTGACGTTGGTTTGTAGTCCGCCAGTAAAACCAAAGAAGAAGAAAGTAAATGCAGTGTTCTGAACTAGTGCATATTTCTGTGAGAGAAACATTGCTGGTTCGTTCTCCGGCTAGCTGCTGCCACGACAAACAGTTGCGGGCTCTGCCACATCCCAGAATGCAAAGCACACCTGGCTACAGGAGCCGTTTAGCTCAAACTTGCGGAGTATACCACGTAGTTGGGTCGGATCACGTTCCCACCACAAACAAACCGCTCCAGAGTTTGTTTGGAACCGGACCAAGTCCACCTCCTCTAAAGGGTCTCGGTGCGGTTGTTTTGGTCCGCATCCAGGTGCGATTACTGTGTTCGCACCTGCCCAAACAAACCGCACTAACCGGGCAAACTCACCAGGGTTTGTTTTAACCGAACCAAACAAGTTGGGTGTGAAAACGCCCTAAGATCCAAGGTCCATTTGCAGAGGACAGAGACTGAACACCTTTTTTAAAAATAATCACAGTACAAAAAAGAAGTCATTAAGGTCAATCCAAAAAGTTGAGCTATCCATGTAATTCAAAATTCAGCAGGTACACTCGTGCTTTTTCTTTGTTTTGATTTCCTTTGTCTGTGTCAATGGAAAGTACTGCTGAGTAGTGCATGAATTACTTTATCAATGCAGCCTTTCCACCAACAGCATTATGTAAAAGCATTTGACTGCAAGCAAACTTTTAATCACAGTGTGCCAAATTCCATGTGTAATGAATAATTCTAGAGCTACTATTAGATGACCATTAATGGTTTACTGTCGGAACGTAACTTGACGACCTGCTTGTTAAAAATCAAAAAACTAATTATTACTTAACTATAGAAATTTAGACCCTTACCATTTGCTACCAACTAATCAATCAATTCCAACTGACAGTCGTAACCGTAACTCTTGCCATGATCCATAAGCAACTATATGCTGTAAAACCTTGCTGTATGAGTTGTTTTGTATGTGAACATACTATATGTTTGTTTTGTGTCTGACATAGTTCATGTAATTCACAAAGCATACTATATACTCTAGGTTAAAACAGTGTCATATACAAAATATATACTGCATGTATAATAGTTCGAAAACTGTTCAGTCAATATGGATTTGTGTAGATGAATGTACAGCTAATGCGCAACTCGTACAATATGCATGTTATTGTCTTTGTCTTTATATTAATCATGCTTATGTTCACCGCCGCACCCACATATTCTTTTTTTGTCAGTGATTATTCTCCCAAAACAAGACACCGCTCTTGCTATGAAAAACTTGCAAATTTTTTCCAAAAGTGGAACAACAAAACTCAAACCAGAACATAATTGCATTCTCCTGAGCTTTTTCAGATATGTGAGTAATGAAATGGAGGTGACATCAGCATGTAGGAGTACATTTTGAATATTGTTGAGAAAATGACTCCTGCTCTCTAAGCACCTGAGAGGAGCACCACTGTGCACCAGGAATCTACAGCCATTGATGCACACTGTGCCAAGCAGCACAGTGAAACAACTCCAGCATAAACAATCGCTGTATATCCAGGTGGCACTCATGAGAATCACAAGTTACTTTGTGACTTAAGAAACTGCTCAGAAAACTAACCAAAACTGCAGATATATGCTCGTTATTTCACTGTTCTTGTCTGTGTTCTTGTTTGAATCCAGTAAAGTCTGAATCCAGTAAACCTTCTCCATCCCATCCACTGTTCACTGAGGCCATAACCATAAGTGAACCCGCCTCCACCTGCCCCTTTAAAAGCACTACCGTTTTATTTATGTAAAGAAAAAGGTAGCTCAGCAGAATAGCTGGAGTCAACTCCGCTGAAACTGTCCCATCTTAGCCCCGCGGAGCCTGCCCCCCACCTCCTCCAGCTTTTCCATCTCTGTCTCCAGGGCCCTGGGTACTGCCACAGCTCACAATACATCAAGACAGCACAGCGTGACAACTGGGTTACCCAAATCAGAGGTCACTGATTGCAATCTTTAAGAGCAACTAGAGGTGTCACTGCCGCAACACCTGACTGAATCTGAAATGGATATCTGGGCAGAAGGCTGCAACCTCCTCACAGCCGCTCTGCCCAGGATGATACAAATGCAAAAAACTCACAGCAGACCCCAGGCACAGAGAACAGATTTCTACTAATATTCCAGAGTTTGGAATAAAACTTTCAGTCTCTGTCATTCTGAAGAGCTGTGCATCTATAGAGAAGTAGAGAGTAAAGACATACAACATTGAGGCTCAAAGTTCGTTCTTGACCTTGGAACAACAGTTGAAAAAACAATCTTACCACAAGGTCCATTTAGTAGCTGTTCTGGATCTTTCAATCATATTGCATGATCATCATCATGGAGTTTGCCCAGATGTCATGGAGCTGTAGATGTTCATATTTACATGTTTTGTTATGTCTGCCTATACAGTATGCTTACAATGCGTTTTTTCCATGCTGTACTGAAAACAAATTCAACCGATTCTGGTTGTGTCGCCATGAAAGTGAAGTTTTGGAGCCAACCTAATTTCTACAAACCACATTCTCACCTGCTAGCTTGACATTTAGAGTCAAACAGGGGTCTAAATGATGGTTAGTTGCTTGTCAAAGTGGCTGCCAGAACTGATCAACTTGAAACAAACTGAAACTTATTTGCAGCATTTGGCTAGTGGCTGAACATCTAAGCAAAACATGAACTGCACAGTTTGCTTTCTTTTCCAGATTATGAACGTAAAATTTGCGGATGAATTGTTAAATCCATGGATCAATTAATGAAAGGGTGACAACCAAAATAAGTAAAACAACAAAATGATTCATATGAGCATTTTCCTTATTTACCACCTCTGTTTTCAAGGTTTGGTTCATTTTAAGTAACAAACTACTTAGTTACAGTTAGGGAAAGATTGTGTTCATGGTTCAAGAAACCAGTGTTGGTGGGAGATGTTTTGTTTATTGCCAAGTAGGTTTTCACATATAAGGAATTTGCCTTGGTATTTTTGGCAATAATGATTACAATAAACATAGTAAGAGAAAAGAAAAAGAAAGTACTGCAAAAGTCAAGAACCATGAATAAAAAATAGAAATTTACCATAACAAGTATGTTAAGCATTTTACAAATATGTGAAACATATCCATTTTTAAAATGAAAACAGCTGCTTTAAATGATTCTACAATATTTACACGGTTTCTTTGGGAACTTTGAGTACAACTTGGTAACTTTCTGGGTGTTTGGTAACGGCTCAATATAGACTCCCTCCCTTCATTCAGTCTCTGTCACTACTGTCTCCTCCCTGGTGGAAGTGTAATTCTCTCCCTCCCATCTTCCATCAGGGTCGCTGCTCTTCCTCATGTCTTAATCTTTGATGTATTACGCTCCACCCCTCCTCTTTCACCTTGAAGGGGATCATTATCATCCAGGAGACTTTACTCAAACCTCTTCACCACACCCATCCAACTCACCCCCTCCCACCTTCATCTTCTTCACTGGGCTCTGACAGAAGCCTCCAGAGGTGTTTGGAGCCTCCAAATCTCCTCGTTAAAGAATGTCAGCCTCTGGGCCATCTGCTACGATAAACTACAGGACCCCAAAACCGGACCACTTCCAGTTTACTGAGCTTTTGTTCCAACTCTGTTAGATCATTGCAATGGTGGCTGTGTTGTGTGATCTGATTTATCATATTCATTTTTACTGACAGTGAATAGGAAACATATGACTCCTCTTAACTCCTGTGTGGTATTGCTTCAGCTTACAGCATTGCTCATATTAAATTACTACAATGCATGCATTATGCAAGTGAGCGAGGTTCAAGATAGGAACATTTTTCAGAACTTATTTATAAGTCTCAATGTTTTAAGTCATTTTCAGGGAAAATACACAGATTTTATAAAAGATGCAGGTTGGTTTAAACTAATTTTCCACCAGATTTTTTGCCACCACAAACCCAGAAGAGAGCGAGACGGAATTAGACTGAGATAGAAAGTCAGACAGAGAAAGACGAGAAAGAGATAGCAAGAATGGAGGCTTTGTTCACTTCTCAAATCTGATCCCAGTAGAGTTGATTACATAGAGCTTACTCCTTCAGTGGTAGGTCTTGTTGATGACATGATAGAGGACAGTGACCCAGGGGCTGAACACACCTAGGCAGACATCTCAAATCACACTGCTGCAGGGCTATATTTGGCCTATAGCCAAAGACAGGGGAATATTGTTTTTCCACAGTTAGGCCATACGATGACAGACTGGGGTTTTAGTAGGCATGGAAACATTTCTCAGATGTAGAGTTGGTGTATGATTAATGTCTGTAGGAGATTTAAAGACTTAATATGTTAGACAGAAGCCTACTGTAATAGTAGTCATACTGGCTTACAGTGTTGGCAGGTTAGCTACCTAGCCTGAGTCAGTGGATGTGAACTGCTGGGATAAGCCTCCCATTTGCTGACTTTACATTCTGCTTCAGTCTGCTCTCCCTTCTGGGCTCTTTTTTTCACATTTCCATGGAGAAAAAATAATAAATTGCTACATAAAAGAGACATTCTCTTAATGTTCTTTATGGTTACACTGTATTTCAGTTAGCAATGTGCAAAATGTTCACCCAAGCATAATTTCTGGACACGTGAGCTAAGCACAGTTTAGACTGATTTCAGAAATGTAAACAACCCATCACTGTTCCATGACAACTGAAGAACCAGTCATATGGTCGAAAGCCCCCCGAACAAGTCAGTAAGTGGACCTTGAATTGGGATTGTTTTGTCAACTGCTGTTTCCAAAATCATGTATGCACTGTCAAGCTCAACCTTTAAGCCAACATGAACAAGAAGTTTAAACATCTACAGTTCCTTGACGTCTGAGCAAACTATTGATGAAGACCATGTGATACGGTTGAAAGCACGAGAAGAACGTGGACCTTGAGTTTGAGAATATTTTGTCAACCCAGGACAGTTTATCATTTATTTCGGATAATAATTGGCTCTGCTAACCTGCTGTGTTGGCACAGATACTGTATTGTGGAAATAGGTCCGTGGAGTACTAGTTAGCTGTTCTGCTGACCGTAAGAGACTAATGACGTTTACATTTCAACCAGCTAGCTTCTGTGCATTAACAAAATGTTTGCTTCTTTGGCTCAGCATATCAGTGTTTACCTCAAACAATGAGTTTATTTTGGTCCCCAGAGAAGTTCAGCCTCTGAGAAATGTTTGTACTGCGTGAATAAAATTCCAGTCTGCCATATGTCTCATTTGTGGTACAAAGGAATACAAGAATCTATCCAGCTATATGGAGACACTCGTATTATATTGTGGACACAAACACACACCCATAATCTACTACTCAGAGTATAAAGCAGATCCTTATACTAACCGGCAGTAACACTGATTATCACAATGCCTCCTGAGTCCTGCATTTCATGCCACAGTGGGGTCAGCATAAGGTTAAAGGACTATATTATCATCTATCTAGCCAGTCAACTCATAGCTGGGAACTATAAAGAGTTGAATTCCTATAGATCTGCTGCCCCAGATATGGCATACTCTACAGCCTTTATTGATCGGGTCATAAAACATTCAGCTTCGCAAACGGGGATGGAAAAAAGACTGTTTTGTCACAACATTTACCTGCCACTATTTCAGCACCCACACAGATCTTTATATATGTTGAGTTTTATGACATCTCAAATCACTGAACTCCAGCCAAATATTAAGCAACATTTTGTCATTATAGCTATTCCAATAGTGTGCTCAGAAAAAAGTTAAAAATGAGAGGCTAATTTGGGATTTTCTGACCCTTGTAACTGTGCAAGAGCTACCATTTCAGGTACAAGATATATATAACCTTACTTTGACACATTTTCATTAATCTTATGTGTTTTATTCTTTGTTGAAATGCATTGTGATCACCTTGACCATCAGTAGGGAGGCGCAAACAGGTCCAGGTCAGCTGGATTGTAAGTGTCCAGAACATTTTTCTTGCTGATGGTTTTGTCAGGAATTGGAATGTTTTCTGATGTATAGAGATTGAGCCGTGAGGAAAAAAGTAAAACTGCACAGTATGGGATTAACATTTAAACTGTATTTCAACATTTACTACTTCAATTTCCCAAACAGGAGACACAGGAAGGCTGTAATATTAGTTTGGGGAAATATTCACCTTTATTTACATAACTAATGTAAAGCATCCTGCCAGTTTGCAACACACAATTTTACAAAAAGCAAACAATAATATAATCTCAAATCTCAAGCACAAAAGATAACATTGTTTTTTTAAATATGTCTAATATCATATTTGTCACGTGTATACTAATTGTTTGGAGCAGACTTTTTTCCTCAGGCCGGTTAAAAACATGACTTTTATCTTGTATTACCCAGAGATTTTTTTCCTCCATTTTTCCCTTTTGTTTCTCAAAAGAGATCCATTGCTCACTTTATTGCACTGTCCAGCACCTGAAAATCCAACACATCTGTCACGTCAGTGGGTCAGATGGGTTGCGCTATACATAGAATGAAGTCAACACTTTGATATTAGCAGACGCCCACAACGCTGCAACCTAGTCAACCCTCTCCTCCCCACACTCTCTTCTTCTCTCCATCTCTGTATCCTAGACTTACTCACAAACTCACTGCTTCAAGCGATGTTGGCAGCTATTGTTCACTTTTATTTCAGCAAATTGTTCAAAGGCCTTGATATCCAGGATGGAGAAAGTGGGTGGAAACAAAAAAGAGGGACGAGGTAGAGAGCAATAAAAAAAAATTCCAGGATAATGGCTTGCACAGGAAAAGGGCTTTTAACCAATACTTTAATGGAAAGCCATCTTGTGCAGACTGCAAAAATGGTTTTGGGGCCCATTTACTCAAAGTAAACACACTTGCAACAGGATTCAATTGGCCATTTCATCAAGAGTTTTTAAGGGTTTATATAAACTTGCATACTTATTGTAAAGTTTTAGACAGCACAAACAGTGAGCTAAATAAATTCTTAATTTAAGCCCTGTATTTGTTTAAGTCAACAACCACTGTCAAGGTCCCCCCCCCCTTCAGTAAAGCATTCAACCCCCAGCTGCTGAAGTAGAGTTGCTCAGTGGATCAGTAGATAAAACTGGTAGTCTGAGCAATGACTCTTTGAAACTGTGCAACTGTCACAAAAAGTTGCTGGAAAAAACATTGTAATGTATAACTAAACTTCATATATTTAGTCCTAAACTTTATCTGTTTGAATTAACTTTAGATATCTTTTTAACTGTGGTTGTAGCTACTCTCCTCTTTTTCAGAAATTCCTCTTGTGAACATCAATGAAATTGTTCTCCACTGTCAACCTCTTACTCAGCACTACAGGGGGGAGGAACATCAAACATGTTTAATTGGCTAATTTGTCATATGATTGTTTGTGATCCGTGGCCCAGTCCTCTGCACACGCCTCTGATGGAATAATTGGCCATTTTGGGCACATAATGAACATGCAAATGAATATAGGATGCTTTGAAGCTGAGCAAGCTATAAATAAACCCATCGATCAAAGACACCAGTTCCTCGTCTTTGAGTGTACAAACCTGCAGGGGTTTTGGCGTTGTCTACATTAGACTGCACTCTACAAAAAATTACACTAAACAGTACCAATTAGTTTAGTAGCCTATAAATAGATTTGCTTCGGTAGGTGTAGGGTAGAGGTGCAATGTATCAGAAAAAATAATTAAAGATATAGTTTTAGATTACCGTCTGGCAGTATGAGGTACTGTAGATCAAAAATATTCAATATTCAAACATTTCTTTCAAAAGGACCATGTTCATGTTTTAATATCAAAGCCAAGCTTGTTGTCCTTCAAATCAATGCAGCACAAAGTTTGTATCCAATATTTATGATTTGCTTGTGGTTGTTTTTGAAAACATCTAAAAAAAACTAAGTTTTGACTGTAGTTAAACAGTGTTTGGTTGAAAAAAATACAGTATATGTTTTCTATTTTCAATCTAATGATTAATGCAATGATTGATTCAGTTAGTTACAGTTCTACCTGACATGGACTTCCCTCTTTGGCTTGGACCTCTTGCACAGCCCTTGGACTGTTCATTTATGGAACTTGAGTAGGACCTTCTTTTGTGCTCAGTAAGTCTAAAAATTATGGTAATGGCTAACAGATTAGATGATCTACTTTTGTTAAGTATGTTTTTCTTGCATTGGAAGTTAGATATGGTTATTTCTTCCTGTCAATTACTCTGAGACATGCTTGTAATAAAGGTCTCTAAACAAACTAAGTTTAACTTCCCCTATCTCACACACTATATACCACAGCACAAAGAATTATTTTTTTATACAGTGCAAACCAGCTGGTGCTAATTGTTCTTCAAAATCAAGCCTGAGACTGTACCACTGAGGGACACATACAGATAAAATATAGGGAGGCACACCACCCATAAATGCACACTGAATAAATTATTAGTCCTCAAGGGTTCTTTCTTTGCTAAAAAAAAAAAGCACCTTGATAGGTACTTATTTATAGATACATATGGAAAATGTGAGTACTGGGACAAATTTAATCAAAACTATATAATAATTTTGATAACACTGTGTGAATTTTCTCCAGCCTATTGATCCCCACCTCATATTTTTTGGATCAATGAACCAAATGTAAACAGCTACTTTTTATTTCTGTTTGTTTGTCATAATAATAGCCAATATATTTCATATACAGCTGTGAACACAAACCATAAGAATATAATAACATGAGAATTTATAACGCTGTAATTCTAACAGACACAAAGAAACACTGTAAATAATCTACAGAACATAAACCAAACAAATGAAACGCTTCGATTAACCACACTGTACAATGGACCTTCCAGCTTGCTGCATACAACATTATGGAGGGAAACTAGGAAGCTTATAACATAGAAGCGTAGTAGTGTAATTTAATTAGCCTGGCTGCTGTTTGAAGTAGATGTTGCAATTAAAAACAAATTAATAAAAAACCTCAAAGTTATGGTTGTTAAATGTCCTGAGTAGAAACTTCCTCAACAATTCATGCAGGTGTTATAACTGACATCACTCCTCTATACGACCTCCATCTGCAAGTGGACATCCTCTAACAAAGTGAAAAATGAACTACATACACAAAAAAATATTTAAAAAATAAAAATAAAAACAAAAGATCAAGAAAAGCGGCATTGAGATTAAAATTAGAACTACTGGCAGTAAAAGCCCATCATGTTTCCCAGATTCAAGGGCATGCTGACAACTATGAATCAAATAAAAGTATGGGATGACATTGCCAATGTCCAGTGTCCAATGTACACCTCTTCATCACAGTGCTGTGCAGTCATCATCATGATAGCTATGCTGCAGATCATTGCTTTATAGTTAGACAATACCTTTACATAACCAAGAGGAGAAGGAAGAGGATAGCGACAGATTGCCAGGTAGAAAACAAGGGATGGGAAGAGGTGGGAATCTTTGGGAATCGCATGATTCAATTTGATTCTGATTCTTAGGGCGTTCTATAGCCTATAGCTCTATAGTTGATTTGCTCTGGTCCGAATCAGTTGATGAGTTTGTAAACTTGGGGCATTTTCTAGCTGCTACTACTAGAGACAGTTTGTGTGCTCTGCCGCATCCCAGAATGTAAAGCTCATCTGACTACAGGAGCCGTTTAGCTCAAACTTGTGGAGTACACCTGGTAGTTGAGTTGGATCACGTTCCCACCACAAACCAACCGCTCCAGAGTTTGTTTGGAACCTGACCGAGACCACCTCTTCTTGAGGGTCTCGGTACGGTTGTTTTGGTCTGCATCCGAGTCCGATTACTGCGTTCACACCTGCCCAAACAAACCGCACTAAATGGGTAAACGCACCAGGGTTCATTATAACCGAACCAAACAGGTTAGGTGTGAAAGCACCCTTAGTGTCACAAATCAATTCAGATCAATTCTGGATTCAAAACCAGTTCAATTCATTAAATTGAAAAGGGACTCTATGATCAGGTTCTTACTCCATTTTGTGTAAAACTATTCACTTGTGTTTTTAGTCTACTAAAGTGAAGCTAACTGCTCTCAATGATCACTGACCAAACAAATAAAGGAGAGAAAAGTCTGTGGATTGTGGAACTACACAGACTTTTTATTTAAAAATTTTATGGCACTATTCACACACAGACTACTCTGGTGGCTGTCCCCTATGTTTCCCCGACCTTTTCGTCTGTCTCCCGGTATAGCAGGCACTGCTTTCTCTGTAAAAGCCGATGGGATGGTATGATAGTGTAGCCCACGCATCGAAACCCATCATTATCCATAATGATGTATGGACGCAGATCTTTTGAAATTAAAAACAGGCTATGGGCCGCTTTTTTTCTACTCCCATGCTCATGTTGGTTTGCCAGCTCATTTGCTGGTGCTGGGGTTCGGTGCTCCACTTTATTGACGTTTGCCTCTGGGTGATGCAGTACGATATGAGCCCTCATGTGTGTAGTACTCCCAATACTTCATCTTCATCCTTTACCTTCATCTTCAAAGAGAGAGATTGTAAAATCCAAAATGCGCCCACATAGTTGCCTTTGCCCATTTGATTGGATCAAACTTTCTTCCTCCATAGCAGAGGAAGCTACGTGACTCTAGCGTGTGTACGCAGCATACAGTCCGTGAACATAGGGAGGTGAAACTATAATGTTAACGGTGTATTAGATTCTATTTTTGGAATCTGAATTGATTCAGAATCGTGGAGGATAAGAATTTCAATTCTTACATGAATTGATTTCCCCCCCCCCTCCCTAAAAACAACCAAGTACCATAGACTGTATGTAAAGATGGACGACGTGTCTCCTCTTCCTCCCACTGTACAAAAATAAAGCCAAATGGGAGCTGCCATCTTTCACTGGTGACGTCATTTGGAGCCAGAGTCTGTGCAGTAGTGATCCACAGTGGAGCTGTGGTATCGAGTTCCCGCTCATACACCCGCCTGAACCAATCACAAGCACACTCACAGTTGTCAATCATAACATGACACCCCCTTAAAAACCAAACTTGAACATACATCAGCATGATAAGAACTACCTAAAATGACAGAAAAATTGTTTTATCAGTAGTTTGTAAATGTATAAATGTTATGGCAATTCATGATGTATTTTTCTAAGTTTGGGTCCCGGGGAGAAACCATATTTCTCTTTTGGGTCTCAAGCTGAAAAGTTTGGGAACCCCTGATTTAGATTATAAGTAAGTATGCAGTGCTATTCATGTATTTTCATGTTTGGAAACTTACAAATCATAGCTTGTATTTCATGAAATGTCACTTTTATTCAAAAAGAGCATCAGTGGCCACGATGAAAGTATTACAAATGGAAACAGAAAGACATGCATTTTGTAGGTGCGACTGCTTCTTGAGATGCTCTTAAACTTTTATGAGGAGGCAGCAGTTAATTTAGGATTATTTCTCATGTCTTTCTAAGAACATATTTAGTTAGATGTCTTTTGGAAATAACTCACAAATGTAACAAGTGTAATGGGTTTCCAATGTACCCAAACTGCATGTGTTTGGACTGAGAAGAAACTTGTACAAACACTTGGAGAATATGCAAACTCCACAGGCCCCTACCTGAATATGTTGGATTCAAACCCAGGTCCTTCTTGCTATGAGGTGACATTGTTAACCAATGAGCACATGGGTGCGCACATGTGGCACCCAATATTAATGGACCTGTCAATCAGTTTCGAAGTGACAGCAGGTGCCAACTCTGTGTTTTGAATTTTCACATTTGGATTATTGTCTTGTGACATCAATATGCTTTTGGGGAACATGCTATAAACATAAAGAAGGTGAGCAGCTCAGGAAGCTGTAATTTATTGTTGCTACTGAAGGTATCAGCTTGTAACAAAACCCACTTATGACAGGAGCTGCCGTATAAACCTATAACCAATGACTTGCCAGCTAATTTAGGTGATATGTCCCAACATTCAGCGGATTCAGTGTTTTGTCACTTTGACAGGAGTCAGGGCTGTGAATAAACAAACTGAACCTGCAGCCTTTAAAATTAGACCACTGTAGCTGCTCATCCTTGTCATACAGCACAAGGGATCCAGGCCGTGTCCTTCAGTAAATATTAACTGTCCTCGCCATCTGCAGTGACTTTTTGCCCTCATTTTCCCTTTGAAACCCCACTGTACAGTAGTTCCCCATATATCTTGTGCAACTCAGCCCATGATTGTAGGTTTCAGTAATCTTACCTTTTGATCAATAACACAAGCCAGACAAATACATTGGAGTGCTACTGGTGACTGTGGAGTCCTGGGCAGAAAACTGGAAATATTTTGTCATACAGCACAAGGTAAGTGTGAAATATATAGTGAGTGCCTTTACTCAGAAAACACTGAGATCACAGTTTTTCAAATGTGTACAGGTGGGGAGTTGTGATTCACCTTGAACAGACATTTCACCCTCATGATATTTTCCATTTCTGCGCCTAATTTCATGTGTATTATTATTGGGTATTCTCTTTCCTTCACCAATGCATCCTTCCCGACTATTGCATGAGTAGAGCTGCAAGCCGAGACACAAAGAGTGATGAGACCATTGTGCTCTGAAATTTCCCTGACCATATCAGTTTAACAAAATGGGCCAGTGCCACTCCCTACAGCTATGTCATACATCTACACTGTTTTTCTACTGCATCTGTCTTCATTCAGCTATAATAAGGGAGGCTAAGGGTGCCATGTACTCAGTGATATGACTATCATTAGCAGATGCCCCTGTCAGAGAAAAGAGCTTGAAAAATCAATGAAAAAAAAGCGACAACATCTGTGTTTCATTGTAATGCCACAGTGCAGATTTAGGTGTTACTCTAAGTATTCCAATGATCGAGTTTGTGAAACATTAATTTATCCAATAAAAGGGACATATGAATACTCAGTGTCATTGCTCCAGACAACAGACATTTTCAATGTCTCCTATTAAAATATGGCAAAGTGAGTCATAGGGGCACTATTCATTCCTGTTCCAAAAGGTAATTTCATTGCGTTCTTTCAGGCAGTATGAACCTGGCCTTGAATTTCTCTATTCTCTGCATCATGTCAAACAATAATTCTCTTACTGACCACTGAAAATGGCACAATGATGTCTGACATTGAGCATATGCAAGCCAATGTTTTTTAAGACTGAGGGTATGTTGCTCTCTTAGCAACGTTCTCTCTCTTGTAATGGCTTGTTTGCCCTTTTTTGTCTTTACTGTGATAAGGTTGTCACAAATATCCATTTTCAGAGTCACAAACACCCAAAAATGTGTAATAGTTTGTTTCTTATGCTGTCAATTTACACACCACAAGTTGCATAGCCTCTGTGGTGCTTGTGTGTGTGTGTGTGTGTGTGTGTGTGTCTCTTAGTAAAAAAAAAAAAAAAAAACTACAATCTGATCCAGCATCAACTGATCTGATCTGAGCAGATGAGCACATAATCTGGATAGACTGAACTGGAACATTAATCTCCTCTGCCCTGAGTGCTGCAGAACTCAACAGGAACATTTAGCAAGTTGCCACAACCATGAGATTGTACATCCAAAATTCTGAATAATGTGTCAAAAGAAATCATTTGAAGTGTATTTTTCAATATCTCCTAAATAAAAAGATTATAGTCTTTTTTTTAACCTAATGCTACCATTTCTAAAAAGGTTTTATTTGTGTGTTTTTTGTCAATTAATCTCATTTTGGAGCAAATCAATAAAGCAGGACATGATGTACACGGACTCTGACTTCAACAGGCACCAAGACCCTGCAGCTGACAATGGTTTGGACGTCCTTGCAAACTTAATGATCCACAGGTCTAGATTTTAATGGGGAGTTTGTTCTTTGGCACTGCTGCCGACGACAATGCCAGGTCTTGTACAGAGGTCGCACCACTAATGGCGCCACAGAGTCATTAAAGAAAGCAAGAATGCACAGGAGGTTTTGAAGCCCTTTACTGTACACAAACTGATCTCACTGGAGTGCCTCTCCTGTGGGAAAGACACAGACACATCACTAAGGTAGAAGGTCTCTGGAGGCCAAAAGCTATGATGCTTCATGAGCATGTTTTTCTTGGCAGAGCCCATGGGAGTGGTCCACAAAGAGTTTGTTCTGCTGAGATGCCAGGGAAGCAGCTAACAACAAAAGCACTGTATAATGTGTACTGTGTAATAGACACAACCTAACTACAGATGTTCATTATAGCTGTGCCTGCAAAATATAAAATCTAACTGTGCTGTACAGTAGTAACATAATAATACACCAAGATAAAAACAATGCTTGCATCACAAACATTCATATGTCTGAGCAAATTTGACATCACAGACACATAATGTACACACCATTTCATCATGAACTGATCACTAAAAAGATTAATTTAAGCAATAGTTTATTTTCAACTTCTAATATGTGAACAACACCCCTCAAAAAAAGATTACTAATATTTAACAGCACATTTCTATTAAATATATGTAATATAATTAAACCAATCTTTTTTGTTACGACATCCAAGCTAGTTTGATTACAGGTGACAAAAAATACTTAGACCCTATGACCAACTCTGACTTCTCTGCTTTCACGTTTCTAAATAAATATGCACAGGATGGTTGGGTTAGTGTCCCACTCTAGGCCTAATATATCTCAACTACAGGCGTAGGTATCAGGGAGAATGTGAGGGACATGTCCCCATCAATGTCAAATGTGTATTGATTTTTCCCTCTCAATGACTATGCAAAATCAGAAACACTTTCTCTGAGTAATTTCACATCCACAAAGGGTTAACTCACCCTCTCTTTTTCTGTCCATCAGATCGTATCACTGCACTTTGCACTCCCTTTACCCTTCACATCCATAAAGGTTTTTCCCATGTAATCCCATGTTTTTCACAAACAGAAGTAGGAAGGATATTAAGTTTCACTTAAGTAAGTCTAGGTTAACTGTTATTGTAGTTATTAATGTTGTAAATGCAAATGTTTGGTTAGACGAAAAGAAAAGTATTTTTTCTCAGATAAGACAGCGTAGCCCTAATGTAGCTTTAATGTCAGAGCTACAACATGTCATGTTTAAAATAGTTTGCCATGTACAATTTATATTTTCCGTATGTTTAATTAACCAGAAGCTAAAGTAAATTGTTTGAATCCTGCAATGCTCACAGTTCTGGTGACTAAAGCCTGTGAATTAAACCTAAAATGGTCAGGAACAAACAGCCGAACCTTGGTCCAGCGAAAAGAGATGGTCTTGGTCAGATCAAATTGAACCATGGTTTGGTTTGACTATTGTGAAAACATTTGTTTGCATGGTTTGGACTTTCAGACTAATTTCAGGAAGTTTTGGCAGACTTTTGTCAGAACCGGAAAAAGGAAAAGCGACAATAATATGTTCACACAAAGAGGACATTCATTTGGTGAATTCAAACTAGTCTTGAGTTTTGCGCTTGAAGTTGGTGCTGCTGGTAGAAATGCCACAATAATATTATTATAGCTGCAACGAAATGAAATGAATCTGTTCATTCATATTTCTCCATTCATTCAAATTGCGATAGAAGGAGACTTCACATGCACCCGTCTACAAACCAATCAAGTATAGGGAGACGCAGCTCACGTAGGTGATGGCGACAGGGCATAGATATATAGTTCTTTAGAGCAGCCATTCTCAACCAATGGGCCATGGCCCAATGGTGGACCTCAGACCGCCATCTAGTGGGCCGCAGAGGCAGTGGTACTACCAAATTAGATACCTTTTTCGTAATTTACAAAGCCAGGTTTATTTATATCACATAAAAAAAAAAAATGGTGAGAGGATAGTACACCACACACACGCCACTGCCCCCCCTCAAAAGTTATTCCACACTGTTTGTCATCATAACTCTTTGCCACGTCGATACAAGCGCTATGGTGTTGAACATAATGAGCCCGAAGCACCGTGTGGAGCCGGGACGCGTTGTTTTGTACTATACACTGCTGTAGGCAAAGGAGGTGTTGGAAATTCTTCACAAGTTGCAGGATTTTCAGCCATTGAATCAGGCTTTCACCGTCTGAAAGGACGTGCACGCACATCTGCATTTGTAGCTCAGCCAATACAAACGCACCGTCTCTCTATGATTGGCCAAAGTCTCTCGTCACGGGATAGATTTTCTGAAGCCTTAAAACAGAGCCAAGAGGAGGGGCAGAAGTAGAGGTTTTCTCTCACTTGAATTACAACATGCTGAACAGTTATTATGGAATTTTTGCCCAAGGACACCAAAAAAAAAAATTAAATACTGCCTACCCCACCTTTAAACACAAAGCACCCGGGATGTTGTGTTTTGTTTTGTTTTTCTTATTTATTTGGGAAGGTGGTCCTTGGAATTTTTTTAACAATCAGAAGTGGGCCTTAAGTTACCTTAAGTTGAGAACCCCCGCTTTAGCGTGCTTGTGTAATTGCAATGTGAAACCAAAACTTACCGAATCAAATATATACAATGTAACAAAGACGCAACCTTGGTTCGGACTTTCAGGTGTGAAAAGGCATGCGTCCACATATGAAAGTGTCCTTGGGCAAAACACGGAACCCTAAATTGCTCCTGATGCAGGCCAGCACCTTGCATTGCAGCTCTGTCGCCGTGTGTGTGAATGGGTGAATGAGACCAATTGGTAAAGCACTTTGGGAACCGTTAATGTTGGAAAACACTATATAAGTTAAGTCCATTTACCATTTTGGTCTGCCAACAAAGGCAGTTTGAAGACGTCAGCTTGCACTATATAATAAAAATAATGGTCAATTGCAGCCCTACAGGGAATGGATGACTAGCACATGATTCTAGGAGGCTCAGACCAAAGGATGCAGGTGAGTAGTCAAGCTGCTGCAATGGCACTGTAATTATGAAAATGAAAGTGCTATTCTAGGTTCTGAGATATTAGTCATTAATCACCTTTTGGCAGTAATTCTAATGTATATTTAGCAACATATTCCTGGTTGAAAGTATAGCTGTAATTATAAATAGTACATTATGGCACTACCCATCGTCTGTCATACATATTAACCATGACACTACATATTGTTGAAGGATGAAAGCTAACTTTACATATGTTTACATTACATCCATTTAGCCATGTAAATGACCTGTTAAGTAAAATCTAGAAACTCTGTGACTCAAACATACAGTATTTGTACCTTCATTGTAATCCAAAGGCAAGGTCCATTGGAAATTACCTGAATGCACTAGATGATCTTTCAAAACTCTGCATGACTGTGTGTGTATGTGGGTGTGTGTGTGTGGGTGTCATGCATGGGTATTGCAGCAGAAAATGTACTTCTCCTTTGAGATATGTTGTTTTTGATTTAGACAAAAAAGAAAATAATTTGTCCCCTCCCCTAAAATTTATACAGGTATGATGTAATCTAGCAACACCAGCTAATCTCAAATGTTGAAACAAAGCCTGAGTAAAAAATTTATCCATGTTCCCCAACATCATGATGCAACAGCAAAGTAAATGATGCAGTGCATCTGTACAGTAAACAGTAAATAAAAAAAGTTGGGAAGCTCTGGCATCTAAAGTTTATTGGAAGCCAAATGTCTGAAGGTTTTTAAAAGGTATGATCTCCCAGATAATTGGATGTGCTGAATGCACTGAAACCACTTGCTTGATGTGCCTCAACCTTAGGCCTGATTGTCTCCGCTCAAGGCAATTGCCTGCTACAGATTGCTCGCCTTCATGCACACATTTCCCTCCGCAGATTGGACAGGCTTTTGTGCACCACTTAATTTTCAATCAGATCCGATCCTGGCTAAGTTGCCATGCAGTGCGAGGGGGTAAATGGTGGGTCACATGCTCTCCCCAGTGCTAATGAGAAGCTTCAGTCAACACATGGCTGTCATTTTTTATCCTGTCTTCCATAGCAGATAAGAGGCACAGAGAAGGTCTGGCTGACAAGGCCTGTCCATTTCCAACATAGGCCCATCCAGCTGGAACCAGAACCAATAGTGGCTCAACTTCTTTGCATATGGGTGTCAGTTCAAAAGCAATCATCTCAAACAGCTCTAAATTTAAGGTTGCCCAGGGGACTAATTGTCTGTCTATCAAATTAATATGAAGCAGAATCTTTTCAGTGATCACGAGATGCCCTGGACTTGTATGCTAATGATACGTGGTCTCATTAAGACATCACGTAGACATTTTAATACAGTAGATAAATGGTACTATCTCACAGCTTCTGCTAAAGAATGAACCAATGTCACTGCAACATCATATTCTACTGTAGCACTATCTTTACACTTTCAAAATAACATGTTAAATTCATATTCTAAATTGCCAGCAGTACCCAAGAGAAATGTGAATATGCAAATCCACTATATAAACATACTAATAGAAATGTGTCTTGGCATATCACTAACGCATTGTTTTCTGAATATTTACACTGGAGGAGGTTCTGCTTTTAATCAGCAGTCGTGTGGCAGAGGACTGGAGGGTTTTGCTTGAATTTTAGATCTGCTCTACACATATGGGTCTAAAAACAGATGACCTGCACATCCATAATCAAAACTAGGTTTTGATAAATTATGTAAATAGCCCATTGGTGGCCAGCTGATTGCCATTTCATTAGCTTCTGCATCTAACAACAGAAATAGTAAGAGCCAATTTGTGGTAGTCAGCAAAGCATTACTGGAGGCAGCCTGTCATCCATCTGGCATCAACAGTTCATTTATGGTATTGTGTTTTGAATTTAACAGCCTATGGTCATAGATAACAACCAGTTAAATATATTAGACAGAAGAAAGACCTTATGCTGCTGTAATGACAAGTTTTCCATGCAGTACCTGTGGCAACAAGTATGTATGTATGTATATTTACACACACACACACACACACACACACACAGTATACTGTATAGACATACACATTAAACCTAAAACCTTGGGAATGGCATTTGTTTTGCATTTATTTGGTCATAAAACCAATGTATTGGGCAAATTAAAATTTTGACCTGATGATAGCACTAGATGCAAGGTCAGGGGATCGCCCTGTTACAGTTCATAATGAGGGGAACATGAATGTCTGTACCAAATGTCATGGCAATTCATCCAATAGTTGTCAAGATATTTCACAAAAAACAAAATAAACACTTCAACTGCATGGTGGCACTATAAGAAAGGTCAGGGGATGACCAAACTCAGTGGGCTTCGTCCTCTGGGGACCATGAATGGCTGTACAAAGTTCATGGCAATCCATCCAATAGTTGTTCAGTCTGGGCCAAAGTAGAGGACTGACCGACCAATTGCCTGACATTGCCATCCCTAGGGCCAGTTGCTAGCGTGGATACAAAGTAATCACTTGCTTCTTGGCCCACGGCCTGACTTTCTACCAAGTTTAACTGAAATCTGTTAAGTAGATATCCTAGTAAATAACAGACAGAGACGCAACTGGGACCCAAAACATAACCTCCTTGGAGGAGGTTTAACTAATATTGAACTGAAGGAAATTCATTATTATGCTGTGATAATGAGTATATAGCTCCATATAGCTAGATAAATTGAAACCATTACCTGGAGGACAAATAATCAAGTGACACATTTAACATGCCATTTAGGGCACATTCTATTTTACAAACTAATATCCCCTGAATTATAATTACATCTAGATTTGGCTGTAAGCTCTATTACATTTGCTCAATTATCCATTTCCTCTGATTGCCACAGTGCCTTTTGTAGTTGCAACAAAGAACAAATTCTCTGCCGCTGTGTAATATTCAGGCAATCCCTCTGTTTTCCCATTTAAAGATTTAAAAAAAACTGTAAACAACACTTTTATAATTTATGGTTTTATTTTAAAATATTTGAAAGTGCCGAGAAGAAAACAATGCTTTTAGCAGAAATTACTAATCACACCGACAGGTTCCCATGTCCTCTCCCTGGAGCTCTCATCCAATGAGAAACTGATTACATATCAGTCACAGTAAAAACAAAAAAACCGTCCGGACTGAGCAAGGGATGAGTTGAAGGAAAAAAAAAAGAAGGCTTGTGTTTTTTTTATATCTTCTTTTGGCTCCTGTTGATCTGATATTGATTGCCTGACATTGGTCAAATATCCAACTCTGCATTGCGGATAGATGCTGATTGGGTGTAGAGGGGGTAGTCTGACAGCACAGGACACATTGAGAGAGGCTGATTAGGCCTATCACCCACCAGGGATGTATCATTGATCTCTATGCCTTTTTTCTGTGATTGGGATGAAACAGAAGCTTTGATTTTTAACACAGGTTTACCGACAATGTTTCTGCACAGGCTGCTCTTAATGTATGCCAAGTCATGAGGCTGTTGTTTTAAGATGGTTTGTATGTTGCCTCATATAGTGTAGGGAATTGTTGTAAAAGCTTGTTCATGTTTTCCTTCCTGTACTGAGGCATTGTTCATCTCTAAATTGAACATATCAGTGGTGGAAGAATGCGTACTTGCTGCCGTTTGTTTTTGTTTTGGCTTTACAATCCGAGGATGTTGCCCCCAAAACTCTCTGTAAGGAGGACCACAGAGAGTTTTATCAGCAACAGTATATAGATCCAAGGCCATTCCCAGTGTTGTATGAAGTTACATTTCAAAGTTAACAAGTGAGCTAAGAAACCCTGTGGAAGTCAATCGCTCATGAATATTGTGAATATGTTGTCTGTGAGCAGTTTGCAACTATTCCCCCGTCACCCTGAATGGAACAAAGTCAGGAGGTCTTCAGGAGGTTACTTCACTGAAACCTTCACTGATGTCTAGCTTTACAAAAGGGAGAGTAGCCTTGTTTCCAGGGACTAAGAATAATTGGTGTGTTTATACAATCAGTGGTAGAGAGCAGTCAACCTTCTCTGGGGAAATATGAACGCTACAGTACTACCACCTGCTCCTGCCTCTAAACCAAGCTGTGTATTTCACAAAGCGCTATATGACTGGCCTTTGTTCTTTACACTGCTTTCACTATGCAATGTTATACACTACTGTGTCAATATTTCATGTCATTGGTTTTTGTATGTTCTACAATATCTTTTGTGTAAGCTACATTATGTATGAAATGTTCTGTTACACTTTTATTTGATGTACTGCATGCGCTTGTATTTTGACATTAAGAATTGAGATTTGTGGTACAACATGCATCTTCTTCAGAATGGTAATTGTTTTGCAGAGGACATTAGATTTACCACCCTAATTATGATGCTGCTTTTCATGTTTTTCCCTGTATAATACTCCCACATGGATTCACTATAATCATTGTTTTCTCTATGACAAGATGACAATGTAGATGCTAGAGTGAAAACAAGAATCATGTGTATAATGCAGAATCTTATGTCAGGAGAAAGAAAAGCTTTGTTATGCGATTTTTTTTCACGTCTGCCATCAAATTAAAGCAATAATTTGACATTTTGAGAAATATGCTCATTTGCTTTCTGGCAAAGAGTTTGATGAAAAGGGCAGAGACCACGTTCTCAGTCCAAAGAGACCAAAATCCACCTACCAACACCTCTAAAATCTCACTAATTAACATGTTATATCTTGTTTGTTCAATCCGTATAAAAACACAGGAGTAAAAATAACAATTTGCTGGTTCATAGTGGGTTATGTGCCAGACTATTTCTTGGCTGCTAACAGCAACTTCCTGGAGTCTCTGCTGGTTGCCTGGCAACTACTTTATTAGTGAGCTTTAGAGGTGCTGGTAGTTGGATTCTGACGTAGCCAGGCTAGCCGTTTCCCCCTAGTGTCTTTGTGCTAAGCTAAGCTAACCGGCTGCAGCTTCATATTTATCGGACAGACAGAGATTCTTATTTCACAAAATAGTAAACAATTCCAAACTAGTCCACAGTCTCCAAAGTAAATTCAACAAAAGCTGCTCAATCTCAGAACCAGTCCCATATTTTGGGTGTCATTTCTACAAAATACAACATAGTTATCAATTGCTTTGTTCACTCTATGCACTGTTTGTGGGTGAGCTTCTTGTTTATCTTCCTTAGAGTGCTGTTGTATTTTTGAAATGTTTTAAATAAGCCATTTAAATCGGAGGAACTTTTTATGGCCATAAGCCAAAATGGAGGCTTTCACTATTGTACCAACCAAATAGCTGAAGATTACTTCTAAAAAAGGGCACTTTCTAATGATAGTGGGTTAGCTACCAAAGAGGCTGACAGAGAAAACTGGCTGATGGTAATTTCCCACCCTGCTTAAGTCTCTCACTTACAGATGTTTCAGTTATTTCTCTTTTTCTACATTGAAAAATTCTTCTTAAGTCACTTTCATTTCCCTGTTCCTTCAGGTCATAAGTAACCTAGATGCAGATCCTGTGTAGCTCAGTGGGTCAGGCATGGTACTAACGCTGCCCAGGGCTAAGTATTTGTGTACCATGGGGGTACCTATAGTAAAACTGCCTGTGCTTGGATGAAAGCATCCCTGACATCATATACAGTATGCTTTGTAGGTCATTTTCCTTCATTCCAGTTCAAATATATCACCGGCAACTGGTGAACAGTTTGTGGGTAACCTTAGTTGTCAAAGTCAAAAGTTTTTCAGCGAGTACATTAAATGCTAAATTGCATTTAAGGATAATTTTGAAGAAACTTGCTTCAAATGTACATACTCTGGGTGTATTAAATGATGTTTTTATATAAACATTTTTAGTGTCTGTCATAGTGGGAAGTTAAGTTGATTAAATCAAATCCCACAGGTTACAGGGTCAACAAGACCTCACAAACTTTACAAAAGGTACAGTGCAAGACATACAGTACCTTAGAGAAAGGTCACATGAGCTCTTACCTTTGTAGAAGCACTCCTCACTGTGCATGATGGTAACCCGGTGTCCTCTGAGACAGGAGGCCCGGTGGAGTTCACAATGGTTCTGGTACAGCTTCCCATCTGAACCGCACACGGGTTTATAGTGCGGTTTACAGTGATCCAAGCACTTACACTCCCCTTGGTCTGTCTCATGGTTGACCACACAGTGACGCCCCAAGCCACAGTACTTGTGTTCACATGGACCTGGATAGCCATTGTGTGCCATAAAACCTGCGGAAAACACACACAAAAAAAACGAGTTACATTTTTGTCAGACCACAACCGCTGAGCTATATGTGTATCTGCCAGAACAGATGCCTGAGTTTAAGCTCTTATTACAGGTTGGATTTCATTTAGGCTGTTTCAGTCCCCTGAACCCTCAGGGAATCCTCATCGATACTGGGTGGTGTTTTTCTCAACTTGCAAAGTGACAGGCAAATCCATAAATTATACAAGTTCACTACAAAGCACCCGCAGTGCGTGTGAATAAAAAAGTCAACCCAAATATCACCAAAAATGCAACGCAAAGCAAAACATCTCCTGTTTTGTCATTTGATGTTTGCATGCACAGAGGCAAGACTGCAAAGATGTCATATCCTTAATCAAATTACTTTAAGTTAACACAACCTTGCTACATTTTCCTTTCACTGTCTTTTTCATGGTGCATGTAGTGAAGTAAAAAAAAAAAAAGACAATACATCACTTAGGGCTGGAACTAACAATTATTTGGATTATCTATTGATTAATAGTTTGGTCCTTAAAACATAAAAATACCCATCACATTATCCTACAATACAAGGTGACATCATTAAATGTGCGCTTTTGCTTGAACAATGACTTAAACGAATAAATTACTGAAATAATTGCTGATTAATTTTCTTTTGATTGCAGCTCTAATATCATGTTTCACCTACATTCTCTACCTAGCTCACATATAGTACATATGAGCTTATATACTGTGTGTGTGTGTGTGTGTGTGTGTATATATATATATATATATATATATATATANGAGAGAGAGAGAGAGAGAGAGAGAGAGAGAGAGAGAGAGAGAGAGAGAGAGAGGTTGCACAATGATCAACAAGTAGATGTAAAAGAATTTTTAATAAATCTGTTACATAAAATTTAGCTTATTTTTTTGATTTTCTTTAATCTTTGCTTCCTTTCTTAGGAAATATTGGATTGTTTTACCTCTTCAGACCTCAAAAAATCATTAAAAACACAGAGTCTGAGAAAATCTTCAGTTCAAAGTCTTCGATTGTACCCGCAGATCACAGCCAATCAACTTGTGATGAGGGGTCACAACGAGCCACTTTTTTCATTTTCAGGGTCAACAGACAAGAAGGCTGGTAACCACTGGCATAGCATATGTTTACAATGGCCAGCGTGTCCCACAGTTTACCTGTGTATTTATACCCTCCACCTTGCTTTGAGTGTGACTTCATGTAAATTAACACTTAACACAGTGAATGACTTTCTCACACAAAGTGATCTTTATAATGACGAGGGCTAAAACATCATTGAGTATTCATTTGAGCAAGGGCTGAGGAGTTACGGGTTTGAAATGAAAAGAAAAGCTAAATGAAATGTGGTAAAAGCGTCCTTGAGCAAGACACTTATTCCCGGCCTGCTTCAGGTGTGCAGTTCTGCAGCGGACCCTGAACTCTGACCACTGTGTGGCAAGAAAAGGAGAATTTCTCGATGGGGATTAAAAAGGTCATGACAGAGCCAAACATTGCAGCTTGTATGGTGTTTCAGCAGCAGTTGGGAGAAGAAATAGTACACAAATTCATAAAAACTGCGATTTACTGCAGGGTTGCGAGGATGAATTCATTTACAAAAGCTTTTATGAGAACAAAATTTTCCTTTAGGAAATGATGAGTGTGATTTTCTCTGAGCACAGGATTCTGTTGTGGTCTTTCAACCTGTATGAACACTAACAACTCTTGACAGGCTACAGATCAGTCTGTACAGTAACCCATGAACCACATCAAATATATTGGCTTTCTAAAAGCAGCTTGCTCACTCTTAGATTGCCCTTTGGAATATTCCTCAAGGGGTGGAGGGGTATGATGAGCAGACAAAAAAGAATCAGAGCAAATGCCTCACAAGGCTGCACTGTTGCATAAAGTTATGGACATAAGGAACTGTTGGCAATTACTACACAGAAAATGATTGACTGTGAAAATTAGATCAGGGTGTCATACATTTGGCCAGAACTATTGTGGATTGGCTTGAATCCCTAACACCAGCAAATACACGCCCACTATGAGATAAGTTTTCATCTTTTGCAAATTTTTATTTAACTCAAAGCCTTACTCTGGAGCATCCAAACCCCAGAAAGACGATATTTTCTTTAAAGTTGATGTCTTGTGCGCACGAAATAACCTTTGCGGACAAAACTGGGGGGGCGATTTTAACATAAATCAAATAACTGTGTGTAATGTGAAAGGGGTTGCTAGCAGTACCAACTCATCAACCATGGAAGATCATCAACTGAGCTTTTTAACCTTTTTTGGTTAATCGCTCATTTTATGACCTGCACATTTATTATATAAAGAGTTTGACCTGTGTCCAGCAAAAAAATCTCTGATAAACACGCTGTATGCTACCTGCCCAGCGTAAAATGTCGGACAAAGTTACTGACTGTCGAAGAACATACATTTAGCCATACCTAGATATTTTTCTCCAGAGTTGGAGGAGAAAAAACATTGTGATTACATAGTTATTCTAAACATATTTATTAATATGGAGTACTGCAGCTTTAAATTGGATAAATGTAGTTGTTTAACCTCAACCCTAATCTTAACCTATAAACTATACATTCTTATACTTCACCAAACCTACCCATTAGCTAAATTTTTAATAAGTTGAATATAAAAATAATGGCTTCATTTGTGTAACTGTCACCTGATCCTTTGAGTTACTGTAACATTCGTGGCTACTATAGGTTGCATGTGATTTCCTTTGGCCAATACATTATGGAGGAAACATACAGTGCATCCAGATATTTTTTTTCTGTTGACATAAAGAAGGAACGCTAATAATGAACGTATTTGCAAAAGTTCACTGCCACCGCAAACTATACATATTTAAAATACCTGTAAATGTTCAACGTCAATGTTTTTCATTTGTTTTCCCTCCCATATACACTCCTGGAACCTATAGGCAAGATTATTATTTAAATGGTTATGTTTAGGCAACTCAAAGCACGTTATAGGGAATGATCATGATCTTAAGTACTGATCAAGCCAATGCTAGTCTGCCTCACAGGAAGTAGGCTGCAGGTATAAGTCTGCCATTGGCCGACTATTTCAGTCGGAATTCTCCTCCCCTTCTGCTATCTGCGTTTTACCATTTAGGCTATTTTGCAAGGGCACCGTAGCTGCATCCTGGGCTTAGCGCCACCCAAGACGATTGTGATTGGTTTAAAGAAACACAAACAAGCCAGAGTGTTTTTCCTCCAAACCAGAATGATAACGGGTTCAGCCAGACCTTTCTCCAGCGCTGGCAGAGCGCTAAAACAAAGTGTGGAGATCTGGCTATGCGAGACTAAGTCAATGTTGACATGAAGCATGAGATGGGATGGGATGGAAAACCTAGTCTCTGGTGTTCAACTCATGTACTTTCTACACCCAGCCACCACACCAAACTCCTTCTTCACTGCCGAACACTTACATGTAAGGGAACAAAATGTTGCCACAGAACGTTCCTCCAAAACACATTAGTAATCCAAATGTTGTTGCACATGACCCTAATTTGTAGAGGACAGGGTTGGACTGCACTTACTCTAGATAAGAGTGTCCAACTGAACAGTAAAACTGTCATGGAAAAAAGGAAGAACTTAACTGAGGAGCATACAGACTGGTATCCACAAACTTTACTCTCACATTGCACACACTTTGTTTCACTACTGACCAATAAATATTGACTAGAGAGTGGTGCTTCACTGAATTAATTACGATCTACGATGCATTTGGCTTTGAGCAGAATGGTCTCCTGATATAAAAACTCACACAAAAAGCAAAATGAACACCCAGTGTTCACTGATACGCCTAAGCAAATGCTTATAGCAATGCATTAGAGAAATGGCTTTGCTGCTTAGGTCAGATGCATTACACATTATGAAGTTGGTATCACTGTCTGCCTTAAAATTCCAAACAGTAAACACTTTACTGTAGAGCCTATAATCCTGTAACCAGCTAAAAGCCACATAAATGCAGCGTTTTGTTTTTCCAAGTAAAAGTAAATATAATCACGTGTTTAAAGACCAGGAAAAAAACATGTATAATTTCAGAGCTTTCTGTGCACCACCGAGACATCCAATCCCAATATTAAATCCTGAACTATCACTACTGAGAGATAAGTGGCTTTCAATTAAAATGTGTTCATGAATATCTGAACTAAGTTTTAGCAGTTGGACGACAGGGTAAACAAACTGACTTATAGTCTTAAGCCTCATTCACATCCCCAACATCTCCCCACACACAGTCCTGCATTATCCTCTAGCCGTCACAGAGGATTTAGACGAGATACAAGTGTGTACACTGTGACCTGATTGGAGCCAGTCAATTTGCTAGTTTATTAAATCCCTGCAGTGCCCTGGCATAATGATTATTTAGTGAATTCGAGTCGCACAGCCAGGCATCCTCTGCCACCAGCAGGGTCAGCGAAGGGCACAGTCATTTGTTATCAGTATGCACATCCAACAGTCTGATCATCAGCTGACATGAGAGACAAATGAGAGATTGTGCACAGCCATCCATTTATTGATGACCTATTGCTTTTTCAGAGCATGGACAGAAATACATGATGCTCAGTGCTCAATGTGAACCTCTAACTGTGCACTTGTTAACACCTACAAGGAGCACAGACATGTTAAAATAGTCAAAATAGTTGTTTTTCTGTGAAGCAAACTACTGGCCTACAACATATGATTGTACCAGGCATTACCGAAAATGTATCTTTTCTGCATGAGGTTCTCCCAGTTATTAGGCTCGTTCAAGATGAGCCAGGCCTGCGCAGAATCGATCACCGGCGATCGCCACACAATGGATGCCGGTTAGATTTGATCCCGACTTGCTCTGACATCATGCACCCATGGAATGCACCCTCACGAGATCAAGGTAGCCGCAGTTTTAGAGCCAGGCATCGCAGCTGCCCTCCACCGACTGCAAGACCCAGGCATAATGGGGAACGCCTGGCTGTCGCCTGATCAAAGAGCTGATTGGCTCTTCATTTTGACCTTTGAATGCTAGATTGTAGGCTATGTGTTGTGCAATGAAGGTTTAATCTGTTAAACATATCTTGTGTGCCTGATAATAATAATAATACAGTTTATTTTAGCCACAACTATCCAAATGTGGTCTGCAAACTACAGGTGGCCTACAGGTGGATCTAACAGGATGTAAATATTTCTGTGACTTCCTGTATATTCTTCGAAGGCTGCTGGAAACTGTCTGACTTGACTGCTGCTGTTTGTCACCGCCCCCTGCTGCTGCCGTCTGATCTTGTCTTTTCAGACAAGGCGCAGTTCATCTCGAACAGCCTATTTATTTATTAAGATATTACAATAGTGACATACTTTACATTACTCAGTAATATTCAAATATAATCATGACATTCAAACAAAGTGTTATATTTACTGATAACACTGCATAGCAGGCCAGTTATTTGTGATGATGACAAACTACAGCACTGACAACAGGCAATCATATATATAATGTAGAACTTGCTGACTTTATGACTGAAGCCATAAAATATATAGGAAGATACGTTTGCATTAGAACTGCAAATTTACAGTACTACAGCCAATCTTTAATTGAACATAAGGCACTGCAAATCTATAACCTTGTTTGATCAAGTTCTGTAAAAACAAATCAGCAAAAAATGGCAGTGTGTAGAACAGCTTTAGATGTGATGATAATGAGTCTGAATTGTCTCATTAAAAACAAAGCAGGCAGAAAATATGCACCGTGCAGGAAACAACGTTAACCTTTAGTCAGAGCGTGTAGGCAACACCAAGGTCTTGACATATGTGACTCCAGTGTGCATCATTTGAAGGGCATCATCCTTCGATGCATGCATGATGAGGTGAACACTGTGGAAAAGGATAACAGACGTACTTGGACATGGTTGGACATGATCAGATTGTTATTGTAAGCCTCGCTATCACAGCAAAAGACAAGCCTGAGGAAAAACACAAAACTGCCCTCCACAAATTTGTGACAACCTGCTCTCTTTCTAATGCCATTCAAGCTGCCTTCTGACATCTCTGCTGCTCATGCTGAATCTAAATGCTCACAACCACTTAAGCAATGTGCCCCAAAGTTTTGAAGCACATTCACTCTTGGACATGCATCTCTTTTTCAACAGGCTATACAGCATTTCCTATTTATGGCGTGGCTTTTTCTACTCTTCCTAAACTAAGAATGTTTGTCTGGTACACATCTGATGTTTTCCATTACAGCAGCTCAGAGTCCTGTGGGAGAGAGCAGAGTGTGGTAAACAACAGTCGAGGCTCTAAGCTCACTCCATGCACCGAGTTAAGCTGGCCCACAAGGCCCATGGATGAGAACAAGGGCATACAAATCAGAATAAACAACTACTAAAACATTACACTGCACATAAACAATGTTCCATTCCCTCACACCAGCTGACACTTTGCTCGATTAAGTTCTTTGAAAGCCCCAGCAGATGTGGAGCAGGTACATAAGGCTGTGTGGAGAGCTGCAGATGCTGCGAAAAGATCAACAAGCATGTACAGTAGCAGGAGCAGTTAAGTGTATTTTTAGCCAACTTGTTGTCATGCAAACAAAAAGTATAATGTATTCATGGCTAAAGATCTGACGTCATTCAATCTGCCACCACGCAGGGTTCTCTCCCACAACGACTGAATTAAACTGTGACCATTAGCAGTGTCTCAGGAACAGCACGCTCCTGAATGTCACCAATTTGTAGACAATAAATTATTTGTGACATATTTATGGAGAAAGCAATTTAATGGCCCGAAGCACGATTCATTTGCAGCCAGCTTGAGTTGAAGGTATGCACAACCATGTAGATTTAATTTCAGACTTGCAATAAGGGAACAAGCAGTGGTTTAGTTTTGCCTAGAGACACTTCAACAAACCTGTAACCATCAGACAGTGTTTAGAATGAGTAGACAACCAGGCTATAATAAATTTGCCACATAAAAACGGAGCAAATTTCATAATTTGAGGTTGCAACTCAAATCGGTTCTGGTACATACTGTTACATTGGTGAAAAATGTCCCTCTGTGTACTTATCAATTCAACATAGTGCCCAAAAACAACTGCACTGCCAAAGGCTGCACTCTATTAGTAAAATTAAGCATAGTGCAATTTTTCTGACTTCCACATTTTACTTAGAGAGGCTACTTGACGGTTTACTTAAAACCTGCAGCCACCACCACGTTTAAAACTATACAGCTCCTGTGTCTGATGGGAAGTTTCCACAGCTTATGTGTTAAGTTTATTCTTTGTATACAAGTGTAAATGTTCATAATTATCACTTTTTCACACGTGGCTGTCAATTTGGAAAGCTCCTCTGTTTCGAAATATGGAGATTTATGCAGAAACTTCACCGGAACTATTCTTGGCAATGATGCTCATTTGGTTAAAAAGTTGTTGTCTGGTGGAAGTGAGTGTCAGAAAGGCAGCCAGTTGTAGCTTAGTTATCTTCAGCTTAACGCATGTCAAGTCAAAGACTAATTTCTGTCTGCCCCCAAGGTGTAGACCTGCTGAAAGACCTGTATCCATCAGCAACGTTCCAGAGGTGTTGTGTTATCACCTGCTGAAATGCACTTCCTCGCCCTCCCCCACCGTATGCTAATTGCTGCACTGTGACAACACTTTTACTCCTGGTGGCATAAACAACTCGTGAACATTTTATGAGAAGCTATTTGAGGCATAAGAGCTTTTTCAACCCTTTGGAGCCGAATAACTCACTATGTTTAAAACATTGATGACTTCCCTTCCACCTCAATGAGTCTGTTCCATAGTCCTTCCTCTGAAATGCAAAGCACAAGCGAAGGCTTAAAAAAAATGTTTCATGTCTCACACTTATTTTTGGTCAATTATAACTCACAATGGAACTGTAGGTGAAAATTTGAAATTATCTTGGAGCTAGTTTCATACTGTAGCATGGGTGGACTGGATACTGTTTTGCTTCTAATTTGCATGGCCCTGGTTTTTTCTTTTGTCATTTTTGTTTTGCCTAATGAATTCAATCTAGTCTAACTGTACGTGAACAGAGGACGAATCTTTGGTATCATGAATAGAAGCGAAAACCTTGCCAGTCTTACTCTGTCTCTGCTGTCTATCTATAAAAAAATGTAACACACATGGTGAAGAGACAGCATTTGCATTCACATTTTAAGACATTTACCTCTTATAGGAGATGAACAGAGAAATGCAATTTCATCTTTAAAAGTAAAAGTGGCCAACGTAAAAAGTGCACGGGTCAAAGCTATTATTTGCTGACAGCAGTAGCAGCAAAAAATACTGCTGGGTGCCTCAAATGATCATGTATGATAGACAGGTGTTAGATAAAGAAATACAGCAAGGGGGAAATGTATTACATTTTTAAACAAGACAGGAACATTTTCAGTGCAGATATAGGAGGTAGATATGGGATAGGGGGGTGTTTACTTCTGAACATCCATCTTGTAGCGCTCTACAGACACAACTGACAGCAAATGAATAGACTGTGCTGGGCGTTTGCAAAATCTAACAGAACAACCAAATCAAGTCACGTCCAGTTTGTTCATAGAATGCTTTCTGACACATTCATCACAAACCACTTTGCAGAGTACAGAGAGTACTGTAAATACAAATTAAAACTATATAAATAAACTGCATGTGGAATATTCTCCAGCTGTTTGTCTGGTTAATGTGCTCTTGGAAAGCTAGTGTCTGTACTTGGAAAGATTAGTCTCCTCTAGCGAAATGATCAGCTGATCACATAATGGCAATTGTAGGAGGTGTACTCTCCCACTTAAACTGTTATAGCAATATTTTAAGCTTATTAACTTAATAGTTATGCACAGTGATCTCCAGTATTTGGAGTAAGCACTGTAGCTTTTGAAAGATAGTGTGTGCAGCAAGTGACACCTGTTATTTCAAAAGGGTCTGTTGCAGAGATCTGTCCATTTTTGTATTGTTTGTATTATTATGTGTGTATATGAAATATGTTCACTTGTGGTAATTCCCTGGTTACACAGTAGGTGGTGTGTGGAGTTTGGGGAAGGTACAAGTTGGGGAAGCGGTAATCACACAGCAGGCGTGTTGGTTACCGGAGGAAGCACACAGTTTTTTGACCGTTGGATGTAGCGTGAGCTTTTGTTTGTTTGCACGTAAGTTATCGCTAAAAGTGCATATGGATTGCCGTCTTCACGGTGAAAAACCTGTATGCTAAAGAAATAAATTCACTGCATGTTTGCCTATATAACAGCTTGGAAAATTATTTAACGACATGTTATACAAGAGGAGGGTGTCAATTAGGCAAACTCCGGTATAGCAGCCCCTCAGTGGCTTGTACGTTTTGTTTATCAAGTCAAGTCACTACAGGGTCTAGGTGTTGCACAGTGTACCGATACCAAGAAGGTACCGCGATACCCTGCCGTTAAAAACAGTCCAATACTCCCTTTTATTAGTACCGATACTTTAAGAATGACAGTGTTTAAAAAAGAGCCGTATTTCCCATCAGTTGCGTCGATGTGTGAGAGCGAGTCAGTGCAACAACAGGGCAGTGTGTGTGCAGCGTTCTGCTACTCCCTGCAGCCGGCATCACATTCGGTGCCCATGTTAACCAACTGGGCTGTTCACACAGGAGGCGCCGTGCAGCGGAGCTCTGTGGCCGGCTCACGCTCTGCAGCTATCATTTCGGCGTCTGTTCCACCCACCACGAGCAAATCTGCCACGAAAACACATTATAAACAATATAAAGCATGTATTATACCTGATATAAAGGATCTGATTCTCATACATGATAGAATATGCATCCTGCTTGCCAGCCTTTTTGATTTTCCTGCCCCTGTGTTTTTTAAATTACTACTTATTCTACATATTTGTCAGTTGTCTCTAAACAGAGAGCGAGAGAGACGAGCAGACACACACACAAGCAGACAGGGAGCGAGAACAAGAGCTAGAGCGAGAGAGAGCGTGAGAGTGAGAGTGAGCGAGAAAAAAAGTTGATCCTGGAAGTGGAGTAGCACCCCACAGCACAACAGCAAAACAGATTTTTGAGAAAGATGTTTTAGATTTTTGCCGTGGTATCGTTTCAGTATTGGTATCGAGATACTTTAGCCTGGTATTGTACCAAAGTCATAATTTTGGTATCGTGACAACACTAACAGGGTCAGATGTGTTCAATTACCATTTCTCATGTTATGCGGCTCATCCCTTTTCAGATCGTATCTACAGGTTGTGAAAATGATTGGGTTGCCTGTCATCACTGCAGTGTTTCTGCCTTCTCAGCCAACAAAATGTGATTACAGATGCTAATTCAATCTTTGAGTGTTATTTTTAACTTTAGTTACTTACAAATGTTAAAAGCTAAACCTAATTAAATTCAATAAGGGAATGAAAGGATCCAAATTTGACAAGCTGATTCAATACTGGATTTGGATTCAATTAAAATGCTACCAAACCCCCAACCCTGGCACCGGTTATGTAACCTTTATAAAAAAAGGTATGAGCACTTGACTCAAATGTAAAGATGAACTCAAACCGCTCTATCCTATCCCAAGTAAAATACCATTTCCATTTTTGATTCAATAATTCTGTACATCCACTTGCTCAGCTAGATGTTGTTTTATATTATTTTTAAGCTGTAGAAGACACAATGTGGCCAAGATATCAGCTAATGGAATAAAATCTACACTGCATATCCATCACTCTAAAGTACACCTGCTTTTTATTGAGTTAATATACTTGTTACTTTGTCCTTTTAGCTTTTACAATACACTGTTATCACTGCTGTAAACATAGTGAACTCACATGTGCCTCAGCAGATGCTACAATATTTACATGTATTCAATTTCTTGCAATGCCTACGTAGAGGTTACATAACTTACTCTGTAATAGATGTGATGTAAAATGCAATTATCAAAAAAAAAAAAATGTAACAAATGTATTCAATTGCAGTAACAAGACTAAAAGAAATGTGTTACTTCCACCCTCTGACAGCATGTATGTGTGCTGGTCCCTGGCTGAGTGCATGTGCTAGAGAGTGAATATGAGAGCACCTGGCAGCCACTTGGCAACTTTCCGTCCCATTTCATTCCCTCGCCTAATGACTGAACGTGGGCACGGCTCCTCTCTCATTCTGTCCACATCAGGATGCAGCACTGAGAGCATTTCCACCAACAACCCCATTTATCAGAGATTGCAGACTAATTGTAAGCACCCCACGCTACTCCCAATACTACTTCACATTACTGCGAGCTGTCTGGTTGGTAGGCAAACAGCAGAAAGCTGAGTAGTTTCTCTTTCCATATCTGATATTTTGGGTTTGCTTCATCTTTTGTGGTAGTGGTTTTAAGATGGTTGTGTGAATGCGTGTTACTATAGCTCTATTTTTAAGGATCAAATGTTAGGATAAAAGGTGAGGAATCTCTCACAAAGTAAGGAGACTTTAAAGAATAGGAGTAAGAATTGGATTTTCTTTAGGTTAGTGTGAAGGATTAAGAATATTTTGGTCTTTGGTTTGCAGCTGAAATCAGAATTGGATTCAAGTCAAAACAGACGATATGCTGTTGGGTGTGCATTGCCTTGTCTTTTTCCACAGATTAAGTTAGGGTAAGCATCAGTTTAAGGTTAGTTTACAGCAAGGATGTAGGGTTATGAATAGATTTAGTATTACATGTATTTAAACAGATAGCTATATACTCGAGTGGCTGAATGCTAGTTGAATACACTCAGTCCTTTTAGTGTATTCAACTAGCATTCAGTCAAAGCACATGCCTAATTTATTCACACAATGACATGGTTTCGTTTGAAATTTCATCTGACCACTCAAAATAATTGAAAACATTCAATGCTAAATGGTCTTGTACAAAGCATTAAGGGCTCCTCCAGGTTCCAATTAATGCTACAGTGTGTATGATTTGAAGGTTAACAAAACAAAGCTACAAATACTACTCAGAATAACAAAAGAACAGAGAAAAAGACTTGATTAGTTTCTGTTCATAATGACTATGATGGGTCTTCCTTCCCTGGAGCAAGCACTTTCTATTGTTAAGACACAAGAAAGAGTATATTCAATCAGAAAATAAATTGATTCAACACACCCCTGTCTGAATTTATACCTCTGGTATAATTCCTTTGTGCTTTTTTTGCAAGTGATACACTTAAACAACTAATAATTTAGAATATAAGATCAAGGCTAATTCATAATGACAACTTTTTTGTGCCCAGCAATCAAATAGGAGTATTTTTTTTTCCAAAGTAATCGATATTTTATTTTATAATGAAACTCGTATGGTTCTTTGTCTCTGCCCCACGTTGAAAAGCTAAAGCTAAATCAAGGCTTTTGTTATATAGTCTTGCAAGGGTTACACCTTTTAAACTCAATAGGGGCCTTTTTCAAATGGAAAAAAAAAATCCATTGTCACCAAAAAATAGGGCATGAACTGAATAGTGATGACATTAAAGCACACACTGCTCCAGTCTGACAAAAAACAAACAGCAAAAGAGACCTTTTTTGCCATGATGAAACACCAGCCCAAGAAAGAACAGAACAAAACAACAATTGCAGTTGTGTTTTGTTTTTTTTCCCCAAACTGCAGCGATAAGCTAAACCCCTGCTGAGAACAAGACCAAACAACAAGACCGGAGTCGACTGTCAATCAAATCAAATTTTTATCTCTCTCTACATGCAAACAGTGATACCAACAGTGAAACAAAAAAGCAGCTTTGAAAGATAATCTGGAATCTGAGTGTGTTAGAGACACAAAGACCTTAGCGGTATTCACTCATATGGTCTATTCATGCTTCCTAAATTTACCCCAAATGCTGTCTTAGATATTAAGGCTGTTGTCACTGCTGTGAGGCGATTAATGTCAAGCTCCTGGAGGAAGTTCTGAGTAGTCTTCAAGAATTTATTCTTCCATTGGAGTCCCTTTCATTGTTCAACATAATGTACAGTAAAATAAAAATAAAATAGTTCTTTGTGAATGGGCTGAGTGAATCTCTTATGGAGTTATTTCATGTTTGGACACAGACGCGGTCCTGCCATTCAGATAAAAGGTACATTTAAGTTCATCTTGGCTGAGAGCAGGAACTGTCCTTCAAGATAACGTTCCTTCCTGTGATTACTGTGTTGACCTTCAGATGGGNNNNGGGGGGGGGGGGGGGGGAAGCACTGCTATTGCCAAGCCTTCATCATTATCCACTGTAAGTACCATGGGTTCATGCAGATCGCTAAGAATTATTGATGAATCCCATTTAGATTGGTCTCACTCCATTTAATTCTACATATTCAGGATATGGTTTGCCAAAAATTATGGGTATCAACATCCTGGGAGTCATTTATACGCTGAAGATGATCGTTGATGGTAATATTGTTGATCTTGCTAAGTGTGCAGCACGTTATGCTTCCTTTGGCAGTACTGATGGTCGCCATGACACCTATCACTCTTTTTTTTACCCTTGTGTGTGTGTTATTTTCAAATAAGCTGTTTAACGTTCTTTGCAAGTTCATTAAGCAATTCAAAGACCTGAAGATAAATCGCATGCTATAACAGTTTACTACAGTATGGCTCATAAATATTATTGTTACGGCCTAGGACAGTCAGTCAGTCAGTCAGTCAATGTTTACGAGCATTAATAACTCTCACTCAAAGTCAGGAACCAGACAACTATGATTTGAACCTTTTGTGTAATTACAAAATCACAAATGTTACTCAAGAACACAAAATCAGTCTTCCATTCACTTTCAGCAGTTTCAAACTACTCAAATAGATGCACCCTTCTGTTGCTGAAAATGATTATTTGACTTTAAACCTGAGAGCAAAGGCATTCAAACAGCTAACTTAAAATGTGTATCCAGGGGTGAGAGCAGCAGACCTACCTTATTTAATCTCCAAAGAAACACTATCTGAACAATCATTTCACACAGATGAAAGCCCAGGCAGGAAACATTTGAGGAATTCAAATTATGGTTCACACATGCAGAGTCCTGCTGGTTTACATCCTAGCCATCTAATTAAGAACTGACTTAAACCTGGGACACCAGGTGAGTGCAGCTAACAAGCAGGTATGATGGAAAACTACTGCGGGCTTCATCACACTATTCAAAAATCAAAGTCATTTAGAGTACACACTGACAGTTTTGGGAAAACTTTTTCAACTTTTTTTCCATGTGAACACACAAAACCCAGTTAAAATCCAGTTAAAAAAATTGGGACAGTTAATTTAGCTAATAGGTATATTTTGACTCTGCACAGGTGAACCTAATAACATTATTAAATGGTTTCGTTCAAGATAAGCCAGTAAGCCAAACTGTTCAACCAGTATGCACACCAGGGTCCTTGCACTGACAAAAACAAATTGAATGGAGACATTATTAATGTTAGTAGTTACAGCTGTGTTTGACCAGTCAAAATAACCACTGAGAGAAAGGTTTATAGCCACCAATTGTATCAAGTGTATTAAAGGGTCAGTTCACCCAAATAAAACAAACATTTTCTAATTTATGGTATTATTTTTTTTGTTTTAGAATTTCTTTTTTTAAAATTTTGTCCTAAAAACATGTGTGCAGCAGCGTGCTGAATGCTTCCAAGGGCTCCAGCAAAAAATCACAGGCTCACCTGGAAAAATAGTTCAATGTGACTTTAGCCACATTGACCAATCACACATAAGCAAGTGCACATTCCAGGTACAATACTTTGTGACGCGAACATCCTACTTCTAGGACACAAAAATCTGGTCTCAAATTAATATATACTGTGCAGACATAAGCCTTCAAACTCATGGATGTTACCACTAAAACTGGGCTTCCTAGATTGTATTTATTCTTTTCATCAGGAACTATAGCAACACACACACACACACACACACACACACACTAAGCACACACACACACACACACTAAGCACCCCTTTGTGATTTTTTAAGTCTTTCAACACCTGGTTCTCAGGAAGGATCATCAAGGAGGACCATCAAAGTCTTTGTGAGGCCATCCTCTGTATATTGTGTTACAATTGTAAATCATTTAAACCTGCAATAACTGAGCAGCGGAAACAAGGTGTGAACACAACACTGACATATCACTTTTAAGTTAATATGGCCAACTTGTTAGCAAACAGTTGCTTGTTTACACATCCAGCATGTACAGAGCAACATTATCATTCGAGTTGTGTTCCTGGCCACCTGATGAATGCATGTCCAATATTCACTCTCGCTTAGCTTTTTTTTGTTTTTGGTCTCTGCCAACTCCTGAGGGAAATCTGGCTATTTAGCTGCTAAATGCTCCACTACCTTCAACTGTATCAGTCTGCCATTTGGTGCTGAGCAGGTAGTGTACAGTGGGTTTTTAGAGCTTTTTCACTGAAAACAGCTGTGTGCTGCCACAGAAGACAACAGTTTCAGGTGATAATTCTGTGTAGATTCATCATGTCTTGCAAACCCTTTCACATTTTTTAGACATTCTCATTTGATACATTATTATAAAAATTCCGTTTATAGCCGCTTTAAGAGATGCTAATATTACACAATGAAGTCAAGCTCAGTAGGACAGGTGTACTTGTGTTGAACATTGTAGATCTTCATTTTATTTAGATTTTTTTAAATGCATCACTTACCCCTGATGAAACACAAATTTAAGTGTTAATTTTTAAGAATTACTATATATTCCTGTTTTAAGCTCTAGTCTATTGTAAAATATCTGTTTTGTCATAGCATTTCTAAAAGAGAGAAAAAATCAGGACAACCTGGGCTATCAGAATATGTATGCGTCACATGAATGTATAAATAGTTAAATTACCAAAAAGACAAAAGAAAAAACAAAACGGAAATTGAATCTCACGGAAACGTTTTCAAATCACACAAAGAACAATAATGAACAACATTTTTGGCTCTTGAAAAGTGTTCTCCCAAGTCTTGGCAACCAGGGGGAAAAGAAATAATCATTCTAACCAACACACATCAAAAACTATTCACATTTTTTCCATCCGTTTTTCTCCCAAAAAGTTAGTTATAAAAGCAGTTCCTGTCTGCAATGAGACAGAGGGCCACATCACACTCCTTACACTTCCAGGGGGTAGACTGATTGACCTGCCTGGTCTGCCTACAGTGTGCACAGGTTTTGCATCCATGCGAGGCCCTCCTGCTTGTATCAGCTTGTGATACAATGCCTCAGCAGGGACCACAACTGTAACACCACACAAAAAAAGAATGAAAAAAGAATTTCTACTGTGTGCCTCAGGGTGGCGCTGTGAGTTTTTGTGGGCCTCTGTGTGTCCCGGTGTGTGCTCTCTCCATGGTAACGTTGAGCGAGTGGGGTCAGACACACAGTCGTAAACACAGCCTCTGATTGGTCGACAAGCAAGAAACTCAGCCTCTGATTGGTTGACAGACTCGTCATGCGATTGCTAATGAACGACTAACAACAACAACAACCGTTTTCAACACGGAAAAATGGATAAATAGTCACAGAAAACATTCGGTGTTGGATTTATTATAATGGATTTATTTTACAAAGTCTCCAAAAAGACACCGCAGTTCAAGGCTGCATTACAAAGCTTCTGTAAGAGATACGATCACACCGAAGCCCTCGTTGGAATGGTGTACTTCCGGGCAAAAAAAAAAAAGTAAGTCTCTAGCATGCAGCGTTCCGGAGATATTTAGTATGTCATGATGACATCGCTGACCTGAAAGTGTTAACCAAAACCATGATTCTTTCCAAAACCTAGTACCTAAGTAACCTAAGTAGTTTTGGTGCCTAAACCTAACCAAACTGTGATTGTTTCACAACATTAATCACGTGTTTATCGTTACCGTGACGACGGAGGTCCAGTAAGCCTATACATGTCCTTTTGGAAGTCAATGACGAACTACCTATTCTGTCTTTCAGGTAGGAGGACTTGTTGCTTTAAAAGTCCCTTCAATGCTGCACTATAGTAGTACCAGTCATATAAATGCAGTGTAAATTCATGGACATTTTAGAATTAGTGCAGATTTTCTCCTAAACTTTGAGTTTGCACACCTCAAGTCATTAGTGTCCTAAACACACAAATTCATCAACTGTATCACGGGATACATAATAATATCAATTATGGTTTATGGCTTGCCATTTTAGGCAAAAACTGTTCCAAAATCATTTAAAGACAATTAGAGTATTAGATGGTTTTCATACTCCATTGATGACTAGCTTAAGAAGAGAACTGGAGAATGGTGGGTAGACAACCAAATGTAATGTCATGGTCATCTTTTTGTGGGTGTGTTTTTGACATTGCTAGCAGATAACTTATGAGCTATATCCAAGGATTTGGATACTCATCGACAAAAAAATAGATTTGAGCAACAATTTAAAATTGAGCTTGAAGACCTGCAGTGCAAACGGCCCCTAATGCTCTTTCAAGTGCAGTGTGACCATGAAAGGTATAGCTGGCATTCTCCCCTGGGGAGGTGACAGAGTTGTACCGTACAGTATTTAGGCCAGACACAAATGTCCGCTTATGGCTTAGTGGGTCAAGAAGCACAAGTGGCTTGTAAAGCTAGCCAGAAAGTCCTGAGGAAATTCAAAAGGAAAATCCTACAGGCCTTTTTTTTTTTTAACACGGCAACTCATCTAAGTCAGTCAGTGGTGCTCATAAGCAGATGGTGCAGTGCAGTCCCACAGCCTCTCTTTAAAAACTTCTCTTCCTGCTCAGAAAGACTGCACACTCCGTGGAACTACAGTAACTTGATTAAGACTTACTGTATGAAAGCTATTACAAATTAAATTGTGGCAAAACAGCAAAAGGTTATTTGGAACAACAGGGAGTCTTCCGATAATTGTGTCTGAGGAAAGTGCAGTAGAACGCAGCATTCACTGTCCTCTGTACAGCTCTGACGAGTTATTAAAACTGTAACCCGGGCCCAGGGGGTGGTGTGTAATTTTAGAATTAATATACAGTTTAGAGCTTGGTGTTTGCAGTCTCTGAATTATTCAAATGTACTCCTGCTATGGGCTTGGGTCTGGTGGGGGTAAGGTAGCTGCTATGCACACAAATTAATATATTATGTCAGTATATGAAACAATGGGAGTTGACATAGATTAGGGGAACATAAACATTGGTGCCAGGCAACAAAACAAGATGTTTGCTCTTGTGCAGAGTTCAAACCTGAAAGGCTGTATCATGCTGATGGGAATAGTCTTGTTTGATTGCGATTTAAGACTGATATTGCAGTCTGTCTGTCTGTCTTCAGTGACCATATTTACATGCAGGAAGAAGTCTGCACTCCACCTGGTTACTCTACCTACATGTGTCAAATGCTGGTTTTCCCCAATATTAAACAAAATTTAGCTCACCAAGAATTATAGGTATATTCAAAATATTAACAAAAGCATAGTACAAAAAAACCCCAACATACTGATAAGCAGTAAGTACTTTTTAAATTATTATTAATTTGCATTATTATTAATTATTATTGGCATTTCGATTGCCTTTTCCATTCTATTCGACAGTGACAATATAGTTAGACAGGAAAGACGGAGAAATGGGATGACATTCAGCAAAGGGTGTAGGTCGAAACCGGACCCGCGCTGCCACGGTAATATTATGTGGTACACACCCTACACAGTGAGCCATCAGAGTGACCAGCAGGAAGTGCTTTTACCATTGTGACCATCCACTAAATTTCACTGTTGTGGTATGGAAGTTCATTCATTGAATGTGAAATGCAAGCTAAAATATAGTATTATGTCAACATACATCCAGAGTGTTTATACATGTAGAAGACAGGTGAACAGCAAAGTTCAAAGAGGGATCAGAACAGAAGAGTCTGCATTTTTACTGTGGACTGCAAACAGCCAAGAAAACAACTGTAACAACGTCAAACAGTCCACTGTGTTTTGAACTGGATGATGAAGGATCTAGTATCAAATTTGTATAGCTGTTTCACCTCACTGTTGTTAGCATGCACTGAAAATATAATTGGCTAACCAGCTACAGTAACGTGAACACAAACGCATTACGTATTGAAGAGATCAAGTTAGACTGCTTTGTCCACTGGATAGGCGGAAGTCTCTCCTGATCGACATCTCTCCGAAGCATTGATTATGGAGAGCGTCTCTAGATATAGGCGATGTGCTGTTTCTAGTGTTTCATCAGCCTCCACCATACCGGTTAAGATTAATCTAAAGTCATTTAGTTTATCAAAATAATTCATTATTCATTTATTAAAAAACATTTTGAATTTGAGCTTTAAATTTATACTGGTTTCCATGTTACTTTGGTTAAGAATAATGTACTGTCTTTGTATTATATTTGTAAATATTGTCTGTAGTTTTAGTCTCAAAATTCAGTGAATATTTAGGTAAGTGTAACCACCCTAATAACAGGGGACCTAGTTTAAAACAATGTTTTCTTGAATTCCGGACAAGTGTCTTTAACCTGATATATGCAGAACATACACAAATGTGGCATTTGTTGAAATAACAGGGGTTTGCTACACTGAAAATGGTCTGTAAACACCAGCAATAACATTAGTCTCTTGTTTGCACAGCATATCAGCAAGTCATCCTTCATAGCAGTGTTGCCACTGCTGCCACTTTTTACTTGTAATGAGGAAGGTAAGATTACCTCAAAAAGTTCCATCAGGTATTTTATATGGCTAAATCATTCTATTTATTCCATAAAACTGCATCTTACCGGCAGCCCAAGGTCTTGCTGCAGCCTGCATAACAAGCTCGGTTAGTGTGGCACGCGCTCGTTCTGGGACTCCAATTACAGAGCTTCCTGGAAAACGGCTGGCATTTGTCTGTCTTTGTCTCTTCCGTGCTGACATTCAGTTAGAGTTTATAGGGCACTGCATTCCCTCGATCTATAATTATTTTTTTGTTTTCTCATCCACACTAAATGGAGGAATATAATATCCATCCAATCTATTTTCTAAACAGCTCATCCTGTTCAGGGCTGCAGCACACATTAGGTGAAAGATGGGGGGGGGGGGGCTCCCTGGACAGGTCGCCAGTCTATCACAGGGCAAGGAATATCAGACAATTGAACACACTCAAATATGTATGTATGAATACAGAACAAGACCCAGAGGGAATTCCATTCATCACACACCAATAAAACAGACTATCAACTGGTTTTGATTTTATATTAAAAACCTCAGACAGACAAATATTTTATTTAAAAAGATATCCAACATGTGGTATTGCTTTAGGTTATGGACATGGAGCAAGCCCAGAACTATAATGAATGTATTCTGGAGTTTAAAACACAGACTGAATCCCTTCCTATTCTCCACCAGAAACTGGATTACTGTACTCTGTTCAGCTGCCCGTGTTTCCTCTTATTTTGGCTTGCTAGATGTCCAAAATTTAGATGGTGACGTAGCTTGTAAAATTGAAGTTTTAATGCTAAATTGACCTCAGTTGCGTAATAATAAGAAGCCTCCAATGTGCGGGGTGATGCTTGAATTATTTATGATTTCCTCTACTATTCGCTTGCCTTCTCGTTACTGGGGCTGGAAATGAGTTTGCTGAAAACTAGCCAAAGTGAGATCTCCCCTCTCAGCTTACAGAACATGGCGCATTAAAGTGAATCACAGCAGACATCTGGGGCCGCCCTTTATGGTAATGCACCCTCTACAATTACTGCTTCGACCTTCCCTGGTGAAGAAAAATGAGGAGATGTCCATTTAGCAGCCCTTTCAAACACTTAGTGGCAAACATGTTGGGCAGCAGGACCACCTTTTGCCTGACATTGACTCTTGTTTAGAGGAGACACAGAAGACATTAGAAAGGTGACAGGTTGACGGATGAGATGCATCTGTCAAACAGCAAGAGGACCAAGGCGTATTAATGCATCCACACAACCATTTATAAAATGACAATAAATAGTGAAAATGCTCATCACAATTTTCCAGTGGTTAGGGTTAGTCCAAGGTGACACTTTGAAATTGCTTGATTTGTTAAACCAACAGTCCAAAACTCAAAGATATTCAACTTTAGTGATATGAAACAAAGAAAAACCCCAACCCCTGATATTTGGGAATCTGGAACAAGTGAGTATTTGGAATTTTTCCTTGAGAACTAGTGTGAATGGAGACATTTTCTGCACTGTAGATGACTGTAAGACTGTAAATTAGAGCTGAAACAAAGTCATTTTTAAAGCAAAAATGCCAAGTATTCAAATGTGAATATTTGACGGTTAGGGTTAGTCTTAACCTTAAGTTTTCTATAATAGTAAACTGAATATCTTCAGGTTTTGGACTGTTGGTTGAGCAAAATAAAACATTTAAATATGTCAACCTGATTAAATCAAGACAATAATTAGCAGATTAACTGATAATGAAAATAACCATTAGTTGCAACCCTAATGTAGTTTCACTCTCAAAGTTGGAGTGCTTTAGTCTCACAGAATGAAGGAATGCGTTATTTTAGCAAAATAATGATTAGTGCAAAAGCATTTTGATTTACCTAACTTAAGGAACCTGAACAGCAGTTCATTCAGGTATGGAAGTAGTTTTAAAGTCACATGTACCAATCATATGTATTAGTATTTAGCACTTTTGATAGAAGTCTGTGGTTACTTAAAATGTGCATCTCCCTACGGGGGTTTTCTAAGCTCAGAGACAATCTTTGTCACACTAGCACAGATTTGTATTTTGCCCTCCGACAAACTAAAATGCAACTCATTAAGAAATTTTGTTCATTCTCCAAAGTTCACCAGGCTGCAAGTAAGATTTGAAATCACAGTAAAAGAATAAGTACTACTACTGATGCAGAGGAGCATTTACATTAACAAAGATGCTCCAAAGCACAAAACCTTCACTCAAATCTACATTTCAGACTTTACCCTGAAGTATATTGCACAAAATCTCTTTTACCTATTAAAATATGCAGCTATATGTTATCTATTGAAACATATTTCTTGCAACTGTACTGCAGCTAATATGAACTGATACAAAACATGCTGTGACAAGAGACGGTCATACAGTATATCCTTCAAAGCTTCATGTAAAAACCATTGTTGAGGTCTGATCTCTTCCCCACTACCTCTCTTTGACTTGTTTCACTCCCCTATGGAGCGCTACCCATTCTGAAGTTGAAGACACATTTTCTACCACTACTTTCACGCACATACAAGACTTGGTCAATGCATAATTGAGAACTCTCCTTTACAATTTGATATTTATGATGAGGTGTTAGGCGGCTTAATCCGCAACATTGTTTTCCGATGTCTGTTCAAGCTTGTCACATGACTCATACATGTTACAATACAATGCATGAAACAATGTCTCTGCAAACTACCATATGTCCGCATGCATCAGTGGCTGGCCACAATGAGAAACTTGACCATCCAGCGTTTACAAGTACCTGGTTAAGTGAAAACCAGAAGAGACCACCACAGCACTAGGTTGGTTGACTGAGTTAAAAGACCTTCATGTTGAGCTAAACAAACTGGTTGAAAGAGGAGGCAATACAGTGCTGTGCTCCTAATGGCTTTCCTGGTGTGCAACTTTTTGTTAAAGGTGCTCCCTTTATCTGGTGCTTTCTGTTGCTTCCTATTAAAAAATTAAACACATGAATCCTACACCATGTAGTCCAAAGGATCCGGCTGCTGGTGTGCTTAAGCCATGCTGTGGCCTCCATCAGGCAACAATCCTACACCTAACCTGCATGATGTGCAATGCTTGTTGTATACATTGCATGTCATAGGAGAGGAAGGAATGAGAAATGGAAACTCACCCTTCATCCTCAAGCTCTCAGGGATCCCATCCTAAGAGAACAAGAAAAAAAAGAAAAAGGACAAGAGATCACAATTATATAAATAACACCACATCACAGCATCAACAACATGACATGTATTCTATAGACTACTTTAGACTACCACTAATACATTAAGCAGCTCTCTTTGCAAATGGCTCAGTTTTCAGTTGAGATAATGTGTCAATGTAGGTATGACATTCAGGTCCAAGGATTTCACTCTGACCGAAAGAACTTGTCTGACACAATGTAGTGTTGTCTGTTCGACTTATCAAGACATCATTAATTGCCATTCAGACATTAACATGCCATTACGTTAAGAGGTGATTTGCCTCACTTACATGCACAATGATAAACCTTTCAACTGGTTACCATAGTCACATCCCCTATGATTTTATTTTGTGCATTAAGGGTATTTCAATTTTTTTTTTTTCCCTGTTCTTCTTTAGGGGTCTTTATTTCTTTCTAAGATTGGATATCCATATATGCCTTTCGAGGTGTCTTGCATCTCTTGAACAAATTAGCAGTTCAAATGTTTCCTCATTCGCAGCACACCAAAATATAACTGAACTGTATTTGACAAAAAGAGAAATAGTGTAGTCACGGTAGTGCGGAGAAATGTAAAGAGCAAATAACCATGAGCCCTTGAGTAGGTGCACTATAAAATCAGCTGCATTTAGAGCAGCCATTCTCAACCAGTGGGCCGGGGTCCAATGGTGGGCCTCAGAGCGCCATCTAGTGGGCAGCGGAGGCAGTGATACTGTCAAATGGTAAACTTCAAATTGAACGTGTTTTGCCGCTGTTAGCTAGCTAACGTTCCCTAATGTAAAGTTCGGATGTACAAAATGGGACACAAAATGGATCGGTTTTTGAAATGAAAGTGATGTGAGAGATAACCCTGCACCAGAGCTCCAAAGCGTGTGGTGAGGAAATATGAGCCTGAATACATTAAATTTGAAATGACAGCACAGTGTGTTGAATGTGGTGATATCCTGTCATATGAGGCGCTAAAACCATCGAAGCTCCAGAGACACTTAAACACAAAGCACCCGGGATGTTATTTTTTTGGGAAGGTGGTCTTTGGCAATGTTTTAACAATCAGAAGTGGGCCTTAAGTTACAAAAGGTTGAGAACCCCTGATTTAAAGCATGCATAGTGACGATGGTTGTAGAAAACGCTGTTATCAGGACTACTATTCTGAGTAGCTGCTCTCCACAATCCCTGAATACGAAAGAAAGAGGCATAAATATTTGATTTCTCTACAGTGAAATCTGCATAGCTCATCCTTGTCGTTCTTGTACAAAAAAACTCAGGCTCTCTTTCTACCAGCTCAAGCACTGTGGTGTTATGGTGAAGATGCATTATGCAACAGGTCCACAGGAAATAATGAACAGTGGTCCCTGACTGTCTACTGAAAATAGAAGATTACCCAATCGGTGGGTTTGTACAGAAAATCTGCATACTGTATATTTTCTTGCTAAAATATGCTCAGTTGATTCCAAATTAATAGAGAATGTGACAGATGTAAAGTATTTTACACATATATGGATAATTGTTTCCAAGAGATCTCACTGGTTAAAAATTAATTTTGACCACATGAATAATTCAGCTTACTTTTATGGTTACTACATTCTGTATCATTGCATCCATCTATGCTATTCTCCACATTGTCATTCTTATACTATCAGTAAGACTGTACTGAGTCTGCACACTTATCAGAGGAAATAACATGAGCAGTAACATATTTTTAACAAGTCCTAATTGGAAGGCTTTCTTCTGCAACCTGGCAGCTGTTAAATACAACTGTCGGTGCTGCAGCTGAAAAGTGACAACAAAATACTACCATGTCATTTATAATAACACTTACTTACGCTTACTAAATCATCAAAAACAAGTTAAACTCATAAAGAAACAACTGCAAAGAAAACACTTTTTTTTTTCAGAATGGAAATATTTACACTGTGGGTAATACCGTAGGGCTGCAACTAATGATTCTTTTATTGATTAATCTCTCAATTATCTTTTCGAACAATTGATTGATTGGACAGATAAAATGTCAGAAAATACTAAAAGAACCCAAAGTGGCGTCCTAATTGCACATTTTTTTGATGACGGTCCAAAAATATTATATTTACAACAATATAAAAAAAGGAGAACAGTTCATTTATTGTGGTAAATTGTTTGCTAAATTGTTTTTAAACTCGATTTCTGTCAATTAACTCCTCATCAACTTTTCTTTTCAGCACTAAAATACATAAATTAGAGTACCAAGATTAAGAGTGGTTGTATATGTTTGGGATGAACTCCTTCGTATTCAGAGGCAAACCTAGGACCAGTCACTGCCATTTAACATTGGATGGCTTTAATATCTGGAAATATCCCCTCAGGTTACATCCACACTACATTTTTGTTTTAAAACGTATAACTTTTGCTACGTTTACACCGAGCGTCCACACTACTCTGGTGTTTTCTCACCCCTAAAACGGAGACCTTTTAGAAATGCTGCTGACCCCATTTAGTTTGAAAACTCAGAATTTTAGTGAGGACAGGCGAAAACGGAGATGTTCTAAAACGATGACGCAGACACCCACATTCACTTCCTAATTGGGTCTTATCAGCCACGACATGACCCTTTCCGAGACGAAAAACAAACTACATCAGCCTCGACTACCAGCAGTTAATTCAACATTAATAACGAATTACAACACTTCCTTTCAGTAACAGTTCCACCTGTTCGTCCGTCCAAGCAGAGAAATCTCTGCTCTTACTTTTCTCCATTACTGTTCTTCATTCGTAGTATTTTCTGCAACTAACTAAGCAACCAACTGCAGAGTAGACAATCTGCTTCCTCTTTACACTGCCACGTGCATGCCCAGTACACGTAAATGGCCACGTGATATGCGTTTCCAGGCGTGTAGTATGGACGTAGATTTCTGAAAAAGTGATAAAACCCTCGTGTGTACAGAGATCGTTTTCGTTTTAAAACAAAAACGTAGTAGAGTGGATGTAGCATCATGATCTGGTAAAAAGCTGTCCCTGCGCATCATCTTTCTGGATATTTTACAAAACATTGTTGACTAGCGACCCAGTAGGCACAAATCACAGAAAACACCTGTGGCTCTCTGACATTCTTCGTATTCTCCCCACCCTCTGGATGAGGTGACATTTAGAACAGCACCACAGGTAGGAAAGATATCAAATGGGGCTTATTTGCATATGGCAGACAGTGTTCACACTTCATTTGTTTGAAGAGAGTGATTTCCCCAGGGCCATTGGCAGGCCTGCCCTGAGACTCTGGGGACGGTGAAGCACCCAGCTGGACAACCTGTGGTTCATCTGCCCCTGTCACAGCTAGCTAGCTAGCTGGCTGATCTCTCTCTCTCTCTCTCTCTCTCTCTCTCTCTCTCCCTCTCCCTCTCTCTCTCTCCCTCTCCCTCTCCTGCTTCAGATCGCACATCCCCGATTCCTCCACACCATCAACTTCCAAAGTACACTTCAACTTCTAACATATAGCTGCAAATTGCAACATACCTCTATGTAAGTGAGGAAAATATACTGTACAACACCCAATCAGAAAGGCTAGATCCATCTTTTAAGCCTAGTTCAGACCGATAGTGCTGGGTGAAAAACAACACAGCCCCCTCATTCACCTCAATGTGACCACTGCTTTGGGACAGCAGAGGTGCTGATGCAGAAGGGCCTGGAAAAATGTATTCCTCGTAGATTAGGTTTTAACTTAAAGTTAAGTAAGTATTATAAACCACCGTGCAGTGTTTTGGCATCTGATAAGTCTTCAAACTCAAAGTCTCCATCAGACATTGCCTGAAATCAGGCAGAATTGTCAACTCTCTATATCCACTCCATTTCCATCTTCAGTCCGACATTGTCTCCACTCTGACTGGACCCAGGCAATGACAACGCCTGACAACAGTTTGACAATGGCGTTAGTCCAGCCCATGGCGCTCATTGGAGCAATCACTTGTAAAACTGAGAAACCACTGTTTCAACTCGGTGGAGTGGGCGGATTCAAAGGTCTGGACCCAGGCAACAGCCAACTTGGAGGTCAAAATATTGCATCAATGAAAAAAAATGTTTTGGGAGCTTGTAAATATCAAATTACAGACAACCTCTCCTTTTTCTTTGTATGCTGTTTTCGTCCTGCACCTGTACCTATTTGGAGTTGTGCAACCTATCCACTTTCTTGACCTGTGGCAACACGTTCACACCAACGCAGACCCTTTCATTTTGTTTAACACCGTAAAAAGTTAACACAGGCCAACACCAGCGTGGACACTGATATCTTGTTTATATATTGTTATAGCAGATTGGCTCATACAGCATCTGCTTCTTCAGCCTTCACAGAAGCTGGTTACCTAAGCCTCAGGCTGGCTGCCATTTGAAAGTAGAGAGCTCATCAAGATGAGTGACAACGGTTGGGGCTAAAACTGACCAGCTGAGGAGGAGGAGGAGGAGGAGGAGGAGGATGGAAATAATACTGACAGTAGTCACATTTAAGCCACACACTGTATATTGTGGCTTTAACTGAAACTACTGTACATCAAGCTGTTTCCTGTGAATTTTACAATTTATTCATGTTATTTCTCCCATTCTCTGCCCTCCCCGCCCCCTCTCTCTCTCTCTGTTTATCCCTTGTTAATCTAGATTTGCCATGTGGCCAAGCCAGTGTTGGATGGATGGGGCTTTGCACACAGTTGTCCTTGCCTCCATTTTGTTTGTCCTGACATAACAGCTTGATGTCAAAGCGACAAACTCTCAGAAATTGCTTCTGTCCCTCGTGTCGAGCAAGCCTAGCCACTATTCCACATATTTCCCTCTCCATTACACATCGAATCTCTCCATCACTCTTACAGTGAAACTCGTTGTGAAAGAGCTGACTGTATAAAATAAAACCTCCACATAATATAAGCTTGAGAACAGTAACTATCACTTTGAGTGGTATTCCCATTATAATCAATTATAATTAGGGCGGGATTCTGTTTGTCCTATACCTGACCCTATGTGGAGGATTTCACAGTGACTGTCTGAAACAATACCATGGGAATTATGGGTAGAGCATGTGACCAGCTGTTTATGACCGAGTGCCTCCTGGTGATTGAAGTCTTTGTGAGGAAAGCTTATAAGGTCGTATCCGATCCTGTTACCCTTGTCAAGCACTGTCCTTCAAAGCAAAAGAAAAGGCATAGCATTAACACGGCCTCTGGTGTATCGCAGCTTGCGGCAGTGAGCTCAAAGGATGTTCAGTACATTTCTCTGAATGTGCTGAGGAAGAAATTGCAATTATATCGTTTAGAAAAATTACCTATATGTTTTTGTACTATCACGTTCCATTAATGATGAACGTGAAAGGGATTTAATTAAAAACGTAGTGCAAACTAGATTTCACAAAAACTTTTAATTACTGACATTTTGTAACTAGGGACTTTGACTACCTACTGTGCTTTAAAACGTACCAACAAATTAAAAAAATTGAGCTGTCAATCATGTTCTGAAACTTTGTATTGCTTTTCTACAATCTGTGGATATCTCCTTTCAAAACAACTGTTCTTTAACGCTGCACACTGAACTGTATTGACAAGTGGATGACCCGAATGTCTCTGTAATCTAGCCAACAGCAGAGAAAATTCTCTAAGCAACAAAAAGGCCTTGCAATGTGGCCATTTTTCACCAAAAGGATGTATATTTCCACGGCCTGTTTTGACAGTTGGACAGATGAGCGTAGTTTACCTCTGTCCTCTCACGGGATGAATTGTAATGGTATGCAGATGCTGTAATGACATTCCTCTGCAATGTAATCACAGCACCTGGCACATTAATTTCATTGGAGTGGAAAAGCGCATACATCATTTTTGTAGCTTCTTGTCAGATTCCCGCTACATGTGAACATACATTACTTTAATTATTGAAGTCACTCGGGTTCCAAACCAGGGCAATAAAAAGAAAGTCAAAACTAGCTACCTCTGAGATTCTAAACCTGCTAGTTTTAACAATAAACTTTGAGCATGCATTTACCAAGATGTTTTTTAGCCACTACTATCATGCAAGGAATGATTTCGTTTAGTTGTACAGTTTGTAAAAATATAACCAAATGAAAATGTCAAATCATAAAAAAACAAACTTTCTTGATTGCAACTAGTGGTGTTAAGCCATGCAGATAGTTTTGGTTTAAATTACTGCGGTTTTGACTATAGTATGCACCTCTAAAAGTTGTGATGCCATTCCAGTACAACAAGTGTATTGTACACTCAGTGGCCACTTTACTAGGTACACCTGTACAATCTAATGCAATCTAAAATAACTGTTCTACCATAAAGTTTGTAAAAATGAATGGCAGAGCTTTGTACAGGCGTACCTAATAAAGTGGCCCGAGTGTATTTTTGCTTCTGCTGCTCAAATGATTGAAACATGACATTTGGAAACTCAACAGCAACATGTCTTTCCAAAGACAAAGTCAAGGTAACTCAGGATAATCCACAGACCTCCCAGAGAGCTAATATTTTTTGTTTGTTTGTTTTGTGATTTGGACAAACTGACCTTTTAAAAATAATTAAATCATTGTTGCCTTATACTGCGAAGTGGTACTAAACTTCTAGTTCAGTGATTTTTATCACTGAAACGAGCTTTACTTTTCATTTGTCTTCCAAATTTCTAACCAAATCTAACATGTAAAAGTACCACTGCTGTATCAGGGCAACCCCCTTCCTAAAGCAGACACTCCATATTTAAATGAAACATTTTCTTTACAAGATGAAACCGTGAGACACTGAAATCTGCAAAACTTCTGAAAGCTTCTGCTTAGCCCAGGATATTTATGATGCAGTACAAAGTACTGACAAAACAATGCCACACTGTACATAGAGATCAGGTTAAAAAACAGTGATTTGGTCCTTTAAGACTGAAATCCAGCAGTGTCCAGGCAGGGGTGGACGGTGGATCGTTTGCCTCTCTCCTTCCTTTGGTATAAAGCATCCCAGCGTGGCAGAAGTGCTATCTCTGCAGTTTACTGAGATCATATTACAGGATTTTTGGGTATTGAAGTTTAAATCTCTTTACTACACACACAATTTCCAGGGTAGCTGTGGCTAGAAAGAAGCAGAACACTCTTGTATAGCCGATATCTGCAGTCCACGTGTTTAGAAAGTATCTCTCTGAATAAATCTTGTTCAAAAGGTCAAAATGTGTTTAACCATTGTGTCTATTCAATAGCTTTGCAACGCTTCCAGCTCCTCGCTCAACTCTGATACAGTCCAATGACGTTCCTACCATCTGTTCCCTCCGTCTCCTTCTCTTTCTAACCACCTCTCACCCCACGCACCCTTTAGTACCACCATCTTTGCCTTTCATTCCCATGCAGACGTGACTGAGCGGACTGAAACTAATCTTAAACTAATAACTTTATCTTAAAATCTGTCGTCATCTGTCTGAAGATGACAGATTGCCTTGAAGTAAAAGCAAAAATTCAACCATTTTTTTATTTATTGTCACTGCTAATTTGTATCTTGGATTGGATAGCGAGGAGAAGTGCTAGTGAACAGAATTGGAAAGGGGGCTTATGGGAATGTGTACTGAAGCACCACAATCTGACTAATGCCTCTTGAACACTTGAAACACTTTGCTTTCTTCAAGTCCCCGTCTGCCAAAACAGTCAATTTCTTTCCCAGTCTGGTTCAAATTGATCCATCTCTGCTACTCTGGAATCAAATCAGAATATGCTACTAGTTTAGAGGGAAACAAATCTAACTCATTCCTTGAGATGCAGCAAGAGAGATTAATAAAAGCGGCAGATTTTGCTTGTGGGGCCTGCCCTGTATTGCCAGGTCAATGAGCACTGAATGACATCTTTAAACGTTCAGCTAAAATTACGTGCGAAACATCCTCACTTCATTCAAAGCTTGTCTTCATCTTTGCTCAGCTGTGCCTCACATTAATCTGATGTTGTCTTTGAAAAGACAGTCCCCAGGCACAGAGGGAGGGATAATGATTCATCAAGTATTTTTCAGTAGGCAGAAAAACAACAACCACAGGAGAGACATCTGATGCAGGAGGAAAGCGCCACTGTAATTAGTTTCATACTTGGCAAAAGCACACAGTCCTCTTTTTACGGACAGCAAATGAAAAAAGACGGCGATCAATACCTTGTGTCGGAATCTCACGACTGGTCGATAGGGCGGCGGGCTGAATCCCTCCTTGTTGGGTCTCCCATTGGCACCGACCACAGCGAGCCCCAACAGTAAAATTGCCGCAGACCACCATCTGGCTGTCTTCATTGGTCTTTTCCTGTCAAAAACCATACAAGAATGGTGAGTACTCTTCTCCAACACTCTGCAGGTTCAATACCGGTTGCCCAAGACAATACATCAAGTCCACCGTAATTAGTGTAGACAATGGCAACCGCAAGACTGTTGCTGGTTAAAACTAAAGCTATCAATACATGCCTTACACTCTGCGAGGAGATTAGATCTCCTTTTGAATCAATTAAGGAGAAATAGACGTCATGAGAAAATCAAGATAAAGAAGACAAAGAGCCAATATATTAAGGCAATTAAAGTGAGGGCTTTGGATTAATTAGGCTGAGTGTCTGAGTCAAGCAACTTTGATGTAGCGGGGAGATTATATCTTAGACAGTTTCCTCACACCCTCACAGAGATGCAGTCCAAATATATTTATCTAACAGAGTGAGATTTCTTTTTTTCTTTTCACCTCCAATATAACAGCATTTTCAATAATTCATTGCACTGTATAAAAACGAGTTTGACCTTTGCATGAGATGAATTAAACTAAACAGTGTTTGTGGGGAGAAAAAAAAATGTCTGTGTCCCAGAAACAGCAGTGTTCAAGGAAGTAAAAATAAATGCAGGAAATACACAGAGAAAAAGCTTATGTGTTAGCCAGCGCTCTCATATTGCCTAACACAAGTTACACACACACACACACACACACACACACACACACACACACACAAACACACGTACACAAGCTTTATGTTAAAATCTTCAACGCGTTTGTTCCTTCTTATTTTTATCCCTCATATTGATCTGCATTTATACCCCGGTTCTTTGTGCAGAGTGTCACAGAAATCCCCTTTGTTAGATGCGCTTTATAAATAAATTTGACTCAACTTGACTTGTTGATTTTCACAGGCAAACATGAGCTGTACTTTCTAAGCCGTCTCGAGCCACCAGTGCCTGCTCATCATCCTCCAGCGGAGGGAGATGACTGACAGCAGGATGGTGACCCCGCTGCCTTGTTCTTCTGGAGTGACACTGAGTCAGACAACAATGGCACCGTTGTGGCAGCTCTGTGGGCCCACATGCTATTCACTGGAGGTCAGGAGGTCGTGCCGGCAAAGCGGCATGTCACTGTGATGCCGGACGAAGAGGGAACATTGAAACTTTATTTTCAGGACTTTGTAACTTTTATTGCTTTCCTGAGCTTTCTGACACCTGCAGATTCCCTGCACATTTTCTGCTTTGAAACTCCATCCCTTTATTTTAAACCAAATTTATTTTCTTGAATAAATAACAAGAACTTGGTCTGTGCACTGTATATGATTCATGCTGAAGGAAGTATACATTTTTAATTAGAAGCACAGATATCATCAGCTGGGGTGTGCATATAATTATCTGCCAGATTGAACGCCCAATTTCCAGACCTGTAGAGACATTGGCATTTACAAATCTATGTTCTTCATCAAACTCTGAGACAGCCTTTGTAGAATCTCCTCCTACACAAATTACACCCACCACCACCAACATCAACCCATCCAGCTTGTCCCGCTGCATTTACAGTAAAATTAAAGTCATAAGACCATAGACTGTATATAAAGATGGACGACGTGTCTCCTCTTCCTCCCACTGTACAAAAATGAAGCTGAAATATCCCAGATATGGGAGCTGCCATCTTTCACTGGTGACGTCATTTGGAGCCAGAGTCTGTGCAGTAGTGATCCACGGTGGAGCTGCGGTATGGCGTTCCCGTCCATGCACCCCCCGCACACCACAAGTTGTCAGTCATGACGTCACACCCCCTTTTTATAGCATCAAATAACTAATTAAAATCAAACTTAGCAGAAAAATGAACACTTGAACAAACATCAGCGTGATAAGAACTACCTAAAATGACAGAAACCATCTTTGGATTGAATTTGATGTGTACTTTGGTCCATGTCCCATCCGCTAACATGGAGGGGGCGGGGTTTATGACCTATACTGCAGCCAGCCACCAGGGGGTGATTGAGATGTTTTGGCTTCACTTTTGGGGAGCTGTCATGCCGTCCCTCTTTTTAAACAGTCAATGATTGAGACAAACAAACCAGCTAATTAGAGCAGATATTCAATATATAATAGCATAATGCTGCTGCTTTAAGCCTATTTTCCTTGGGAACAAAGCTTTTAGTCTTTGTAGATGAAATGTCTTCTCATGCCACTCACTCCTCTCTGTCAGTGTAGTAGGGAGGGGGTATTGAAAGTGCCTTGGTAATCCAGTGGGCAGGAAGCTTTTATGCTAAAGTACAAGTCTAGAAATTCAAAAGATTTCTGAACCTAGCGAAGCAATTGTTAAACTGCTGGTAATGATCAACAGCCTTACGAACCCCCTGCAGACATATTACAGTCGTTTTGTGCTATGGGGCACTAAAAATCTTACTTATTGCCTTTTTAATGTGATCATATTCATTCTCTATGCATGTCTGAACTCTCCAGGTCCAGGTAGGAACCCTGCCTGCAGCTACTGCTGCTCCACTTCTCTGCTAACACAGTCTTTCAGCCACACTAGGTGGATTACCATATCTGCTAGCACAATCAATCAACTTCTTTGCGGCGTCCCAGTGTTAAATGGGTTATTAATGGACTAACTTTTGCAGGATGCTGTGTCAGAGACAGAGACATATGCACAGTTTTAAGAAGTTTAACTGTGGCATACAGCACAGTTCCTCGCAGACATTTAACTCGTTATGATCAGTCACAACTGCAACACATACAAATAACTTTCAAGTTATACTTCTACTGTATACTGAATCATTAGTAATCTTAATGGGAGCTCTGAAAAGTTTCTAAAGTGCCAGCTGTGCTGTTCTGTATTTTAATAAAAAAGCAAAAACCAAGTAAACCATCTTTACTGTGGATTGAACAATGCACATTTAAATTGCTCCTGTTCCACACCAGACTGCACAAAGAGTTTTTCTGAGTTTTTGTGGTCATTAGTGAGTTAATTTTCTTGTCATTGAGTCTATTTTTCTTTTCATCTTGTGCACCATTATGGTTAATAGAGCTCTGGCACAATGACAAACTACACAGAGGGAAGGATGCAAAACTGAAGGCAAAACGTGTACGAAAAGCAAAACTGGCATTACAAATATCATTAACTGCAAACACTAAGTTGGTGGTGCTGTTAAATCGTATTTTATCACTGAGAAGTGTTTCTTAGGCTACATTTTGTCAATCCCATTTATATCAATGAGGGTATTATAAACATCTCTAAGTACAAAACAAAACAAGGCTATTGTATTAGACTGTATTCGTTTTAGCTATGTATACCTAATAAACTGGAAACTGAGTGTATCATTTATTCACATAGTTCACCCAAAGTGAAACTAAGGGTGTTTTCACACCTAACCTGTTTGGTTCAGTTAAAATGAACCCAGGTGAGTTTGCCCGGTTAGTGCGATTTGTTTGGGCAGGTGTGAACACAGCAATCGCACTTGGGTGCGGACCAAAACAGCCGCACCGAGACCGTTTGGAAGAGGAGGTCTCGGTCCGGGTCCAATCGAATTCTGGAGCGGTTTGTTTGTGGTGGGAACGTGATCCGACCTCGATCCCACCCAACTACACATTATACTCCTCAAGTCTGAGCTAAACGGCTCCTATAGCCAGGTGTGCTTTGCATTCTGGGATGTGGCAGAGCCCGCAAACTGTTTCTAGTAGCAGCAGCTAGCCGGAGAACGAACCAGCAATGTTTCTCTCACAGAAATATGCACTAGTTCAGAAAACAGGACCTTCTGCCTGTATTAACTTTCTTCTTCTTCTTTTGTTTTAATGACGTACTACAAACCAACGTCAATGGTGCATGCTGCCACCTGCTGTAGCATGTGTAACATCCATAGACACATCTGACCAATACGCAGAGTGAACGTTCTCACGTGGTTTGTAGCGATGCATTTTAGTTCGCTTGGATTTTTCTCTGTGTGAAAAGAAACCGAACCGAGGGGAAAACACTCCAAGTTTACAAACTCATCAACTGATTCGGACCAGAGCAAACCAACTATAGGTGTGAAAACGACCTAAGGCTACATGTAAGATTTTCCTTAAAAAAAAAAAAAGAAGCCTCTTCAGAATGTGCATTTATGAACAATAATGTAAAGTTTTGACATTAGCAGCCTAAGATGTAAATATCCTTCCTGTAAAGAAAACTAGTGCACATGATTTCATACAACCTGAAATGTTATTTAACAGGAACAGCAAAACACATATTGGGAAAAGTAAGGACTTGTTGTGACAGCTTTTAGTGTACATGGTTCTTAATTTAACTGACATCAAAGCTTGTGTGAGCATGTCATATATAATTGTATTTACAAGTCCTTGTGTGTGTGAGAGTAGGAGTGTGTGTTTGAGTACATTTTGAGTAAGAGTCTTATTTATTTGCCTTGAAAGTACAGGAGACAGAAACAGTCCAGAAGTTTTCCCTGGACCCCCTCAGGGAGTGCCATCAAAACTTTGTCTCGTGGCTTTGAGTTCCCCAGAGCACATCTAAGCTTTGGCATTGACTTTCAAATGAAGACTACCTATTTCCCACTATGTACACAATGCATCATGTCTTGACAAGCTCACAGCTGCCGCCCCCCAAATCAGTCTCATTCAGTTGATTTTTGCCATTCAATGCACTGGGCAAGCATAACAGAAATGTCCATACAGCCCCTCTTACAGATACTATGAATATGTATATTATGCATCACCTGACCTGACTGCAACGTACTGGGCATTAGCTGGGTTTGAATAATGCACACATTGTAATTTACTATCAGCTGTCATGCATGTTTGGCAAGTCATAAGTCTGGAAAATAGGAATACATAATTAAACATGTGATACATTTTCTTGACATTATGCATTATTTTCCCCTCAAAAGGCCTTAACTCAGAAATACTCTTCTCCCACATGACTACTAGTCAGCTTAGACTTATTCTGACCTATTGCTGATAACTCTCCAATTTGCAGCTTTCTAATTACAGGCAGCTTGTCTCAAATATAATAATTAACAAAGCCCTTGAGAAATGAGGAATTCTGAATATGACTGGTGTTTTTCAGTAGAGAGAAGATACAGTTCAGGGTTTCCAAACAAGACTGAGAACATATAGTTTCAACAATCAGAACAACATATGGCACAAGTTAAGATATTTCAACCTTGTGCAAAAGGGTACCGAACCTCCTAGCATAGTGTTCAAAATATTATAACAGCCACCGCTTCCTTCAAGCATCTGTTTTGCAGTGCTAGCTCCCATGTCTCCTACAAAGTTTCTCCTAACAACTAAAGATCTTTGCTTTATAATTTCATAATCTTAGGAACCAATATCATGAAATTCTGTAGGTGTCTGGAAAAGTTCCAGGTTCAAATCTCCAAACTAGCAAGGAGAATATCACTCTTCACTTGTATAGACAATGTCTATTTAGCACCTCAACAAAACATTACTATTATACTTATAGTGTGGTACAGCAACAGAGAAAAGTGTCCAATTTGATTGTGGTGTGCTCACGATTGAGTCGGGCGGATGTATGGGTGGGACCTGGATACCGATCACTACTGCGCAGACTCTGGCTCCAAATGACATCACCAGCGCAAGATGGCAGCGCCCGCATCCAGGATATTTTGGCTTAATTTTTGTACAGTGGGAGGAAGTGGAGAAGTGTCATCCATCATTATATACAGTCTATGGTCACAACTGGTCCTTGTTTTAGTTTAAAAAAAAACTAAAAAAAACGATTAGAGGAATGTCCAAAAAAATAACATTAAGTTTGTGTTGCAGAAATATTTTTTTTTCTACTTTCCTATCCTGTTAATCATCTTGCCAACCCTCTTGTGCCCCCTGGTGAGGTCCAAACCTATAGGTAGGGAACCACTGTCCTGTCTCAGCAGCATGGTTACATGACTTGGCTGTCAAAGTTCAAATAGTTCAAACAGTATAATTACTGCTAATAGCTGAAAACATCCAAGGCTGCCATGTTCTACACCTTTCAACTACTTTAAGTTCCCAGTGAGAACTCTAGCTCAAGTGTGAGTGGGGTAAACAACTATGAATGAGGAACAGGGCAGTGCTGGAAAAAAAAACATGCATGCTCAGTCAACTGACCATGGCCAAACAACCACTAACACACTCTCAATGTGAGGGTTAAGACCTCTTCAAGGTCACTGTGCTGTTTGAACTACTCACATTACACAGTCAGTGAACCAGACCTTTCAACACAAAATAAAACAATTTTGCCAAGCATGTGACTTGATCATTCTGACAATTAAACTACTGGAACTAATCAATATGTTAAACGTTATATTTCAAACACATTTTGGAAGCTTTTCATTCACTATCTTTAAAACATAGGTCAAGCAGTTAAAATTATTTTTTGTCTCTGGGTGTCACATATTTCAAGCACTAGATATCCAGTTTATTAATACACAAGGTCACACTCCTGCCACATTAGCTTATCTTCTTTTAATTCTTATGCTGCCACAAAACAAACTGATGACAGACAGAAACAAAAGATCATTTAAAAATCAAAGCCTGTTCTGCAAGATAGACAATTTTCTTTATATCAAACTTATCCTGAATAGTGTCTTTAAATGCAATTTTTGCAAACTGTGTTGGAACCTGTCAGGTGTTGAAATGACATTTCAAGTTTCATTCATCATTTTCCTGTGGCAGCAACTTTTCAGCAGCACTTTGGCAGGTATATCCTATTTTTTTTTCCTATAGTACAAAATGCAGTGTCCAAGGAGGGAAAATTACCAGCTTTTTTCATTTGTTCACTGTTATTTATCCACTTTGCTGAGCATGCATGCAGTTTTCTGCAATTACCCTGCTTCAAAGTCAGCCAGTCTTGCAGATTTACACCAGGGAGCGGTCCAGCACAAACACAAGTGTTGTACAGCTTAGCTGCTTACCAAAGCTTGAGTGCCTTGCTCAACAGTTCCACTGTAGTATGATGGACGACAAGGTGAGGTTAACTTGCCATGACCACTTGAGGTTTCTGTTGTTTTTTTATTAATTCTACATAAGCATAGTATGATCTCTGAATATAAGTGAAACATCAGCCAAACCATTACTTTAATCTCTACCTTGATGAGACAATTCTGTTTATTTACAGACATAAGACCCTAAGTCTGGATGGTAACTGAGGCCAGTGAGTTTTGATGAGTTGTGATAAGAGTGCTAACTTCCATCTTCAATACATACGGTAAAGTACAAACGTATTGGCGGTATAATATACTTATGGCACCAAAAGTGAAGACCTAATTTTGCAGAACAGCCTGTTTTAGAATAATGTATATTATACTATTGGATTGTAATAATTGATGCATTAATGTGTAAGAATCACTTTAATATTGATTGCTAGAGCTTTACCTATGCAGGGCTACATTATATGATTTCACTGTTGATTTATTTTCGATAGACTTTGTTTTCAGAAGTTCTCAATCTGCAGGCTGTAGACAAATAAACAATGTCAACCTTAGACTAAGATACTAAAGGTCTATCGCCATACATTTGATGCTGCTAATATGGAGTGAATACAGTCTCAGTAAGATTTGTAAATGTGTATCACAAGATTTGTAACTGAAAACCAAGATTTGTAAATGTGTATTACATGATTTGTAATTAAAAAACATGATTTGTAATAAATATGTATATTTTACTTACAGATTTTTAACTTCAGCTTCACAGATCTGATCCTTTTCGCTTTCAAAAAGCTTCCTGCGCATTCAAATGTCTTTGTATTCATTTACAGATTGTTAAAGTTACGCATGGATCAGGTTACTTTCGCTTTCGGGGTTTTGAGACTGTATTCACGCTGTTCCAGCTACACAGATCCCTAAACGCATGCTGCGTTTAGGTGCTGGTGGAAAACTGGGACATCTGGACTTTC